>CAAKHB010005401.1:39179-78132 GCA_901007665.1 Aeoliscus strigatus
CTGCAGACGTGTGTGAGAGAACCAGAGAGCAGGAAGAGAAGAGTGAAAGGAAGCTATGGGGGAGACACACACACACACACACATCAAACAGTACTTGAAGCGAGGGAGGTGGAACATACAGGAAATCTTTGCTACTTACAAGCACCTGGTTTACACTTCACAGCCTGATTTCTTATAATGAATAATAAATATATATATAATCCTATAATATTCAAATATTTCGTATATCAACTAGGACATTAATGTGAAGACAACAGTTCCAACAGAACATGTAGTTATTGTTTGAAAGCTTTTTCAACCACTTCTTTTCATTACATTGAATTAGCCACAGAAAAAAAAAAGATGAAATTCCCCATGACAACCCCCACTGTTGCCTGTCAGGGTTTCCAGAGATGTTTGTTCCATAAGTCGAGCACAGTCGCTGGGCGAGAAGGAGGAAACTAGTGAGGAGCGTTCTCCAAGTTGACATAATGTGTTGGGTTGGATGATGATGATGATGATGATGATGATGATGATGATTATGATGATGATGATGATGATGATGATGATGCAGTGGGCCGTCAGTTGGGTCTGGTGGGAGCGGACAGCTGTGTCACCCCAAAGGCCAGCGACTCACCAATGCCCCAGTCGCCATGACGCTGCATCTCTCTTTAATGTTGCAGAGCAGCGGTCGCAGCCATCTTAAAAGTTGAGCTGTCGGCTGAAATCTGATTAAAGAAGCTGAATGAGTTCACAACTCAACATGCAAAGGCGTAAAAAGCAGGTTTGCCCACGAAGCCGAGGTCTATTACAGGCAAATACCATCCCAGTGTCTGCTGGTCACCACTCCCTGCTTCACTATGAAAACACTCCCCAGCTGCTCCACTCGCTGTCCATCGCAACAGCGCTGAGTTTCCACCGCAGTGTGGGCTGATAGAATAAAAGATCTGCTGTAAGGAATGGTCCCCCGATGAGGAATTTGCTTCCTCATCGGTAATAAAAATAAAATAACAAGGCCAACACTGGTACAAAAAAAAGACAAATCAATCTATGAAATACATCTTTGTGGGAGAACCACATGTGCTTCCTCTCACCCACGGAGATATGAAAGTAAGTTTTCCAGCCGGGGCTGGGGGGGGTGTCCCCTGACAGAGAACTCACCCACGCAGCCTCAGACCTCAAACCGTGATGGCAGGTCGTGTTTAAAATCTGACACAGATGAAAGTATAAATGACACAAACAGGAAACGTGGACCGAAGGTCGACGAGGGGAGCCGAGTTGAAAGTGATCTTGGTTTAACATCATCAGTTTGAATAAATGAACAATATTATACCACCTGCTGCAGGGTGCATGTAATAGTACAAAGATTTTTTTTTTCCTTTCTACACCGAATCTCTTCCTATTTTGTCTATTATTATCTATCCATAGAGTGGTGGCTGTTGGTGTGCACAATTTGAATGTGCATCTGTTTTATTTATTGTTCATTGTTCCTGGTTAAGAACTACGAAGACTACGAAACAAAAAAAAGTTTCACTGTCGTCACTGACTTTGAGAAAAACTGACCAAGAGAAAAGTGCATAAAAGGTTAAAAAGTCTTGCAATGACTGTCTGGGGTTGAAAGTTTGCCGCCTAAAGGGATGAACGCAGTAGTGGTAAGTTCATCTTCCGCGAAGTGAATTTACATTCTATGAATATATTCATGTCTTCACACACCTCTCACCCCTGCCATCACACACTTTTCCTCACTTGCTCTGCTGAGTCCTGATTGTCAGAGCCAGTAATGGACTTCCCGACAGCAGCATGGTGCACGTAGCCGCAGTGAACTGTGCTGCAGAAATGCTGTGTGCCCTGAAGCCGACAAACAGCCCTCGTCCTCTGACGCATGCGGCAGCTGCCGATGACGGGACTTTACTGACGCCCCAACTCGTTCCAGTTCAAAATAACATATTTACCTCACTGTGCAAAGTAGGTGTGTGTGAAATGTTTGTGAAACAGAAACTGTATTTTTGTCCAAGACATCTGACAAACGGACCAGATGTTACACACTATTCAAGTACGACCATCTCATACCGACCATCTCGTAAGACTATGATACTGCATCATTTTTGCTGTTTTTTATATTGTTGTTTTGTTTTCGTCTAAGGAGTGGAAAAGAAAAAAGAATTTCATACGTACATTTCCCTCCTTTTTGTCTGTATATTGGGTGGTGGGTTCATGATCAAATATACAATCACATATTCTCTGGATGGCGCGTGGCAGCTAATTTGGGATTCTCTGATCCCTCATCTACTCTGCCAGATGACTGTTGGTGGCAAATATGCGACAGCAGGTTCGGTTACCAGAAATGAAGACATGACTCTCTAACAAACACATTCTATTATTATATTCTATTATTATTCTATTATTTAAAAAAAAAAGCTGAGTAGGGTTTGATGGACACTATACACACACACACACCAACTGATCCATGTGGGTCTCAAGCTGTTTATCAGCTGTCCAGGATTTACAAATAAGCCATGTAAGGGCCTAAAGAACACACACACACACACACACACACACACACACACACACACTCACACACCACCCACTTGTGAGCAGCCTTTTTGCAGCTGAGCAGTTTGGTCACTGTGGGAAAGCTCATGGTTCTCTGTCCGCTGACTGCGCGCATACTCTCACTTCCCGTCCACAAACAACACACACACCGAGCTAAAGCGTGCACGTGTGAAAGGACACACGGAAACACACACGGACATATTTGACAAGACAGATTTGTGAGGGAGCTGAGCACACAGACGTCGAACAGGAGGATTGTGTGTGCAACTCTGACACTCAAACACACGAGAGAGGGGAGAGAATCTACCACAGCTACGGCGACATTCTGCCAATTCTCTCTTCGATTCCTTTCAACAATGACCAGAAAAAGACATGAATGTTGCAGTGAAACTGCAACAAATGAGGAAAGCATGGAAAAATGGTCGACAAATCGACCAATCAATTCATCAAATCACCTTTCAGCATTATGCATTACAGTAATCTTACTGATCATCACCCGTTCTTTTTGATGCTCAGTAGGAGTAAACCTACAGAATCACCAATCACTTTAAGAAAAAAATAAAATTAAAAAAAAAAACGTTTAATAGATCTCGCCAAATATATGCATCATCTCTGACGACCCTCGGTTGTGGGGGTTGGCAAATGGTTTTATGTGGATTTCGACGGCCGGACCCTAAAACTGGGCCACCGTGTACAATTCAAAATCACTTCATGACTAAATGAGATTAATCTGTTAATCTGACACATCTAATGATTCACACATTTGTAGGAAACAGGGCAAGGCAAGCTGTGCATGTACACATTGTACTCGGAATTAGTTATTATAAGAAAGTAAAAAGGAGGTTTATTGTATGTACGTAAAACACCAGTGAAGTGGAGCACAACTGCATCCTATTTGCCAATTTGGGAAAATGTGTGTGTCTGTGTGGAGTTAAGGCTGATCCTAAGCTGCTTTAGCAGCAGAAGTGTGTGTTTGTTTTTTTTAGACTGTATAAAAACTGAAGCAGCGTCGTGCAGCACGTCGAGGACGAGGGAAACAAACTTCCGTCTTTTTTTTAACAATAGAACTTCTAATCTTTTTTCCTGTTTTAATTCCATCAAGTTTCCAGCTGGACAGAAGCGCACACACACACTGTAAACAAGGGGTAATAACATGAGTAAACATTTCATGTGTACTATTTGGAACTGGAGCTGCTGTGCGCTGAATTGTGATGATGTATTTTATATACAAACTCTCTCCGACCAGGATGTTGAGGGGCGACGATAAATCCACAGAGCATGACAGGAAATTCATGGATGCATGCGGACTGATGTGTTTTTCTGCATGGATTGTTGGGTTGTATATGCAGGAGCTGGATGTTTCACACTGGACATGCAGTCTCAAACTAATCTGGGGCATTTGCATAAAAAAAAGACACGTAAACAGAGTCGTCAATTTATCAGTAACCTTGAACTATGGAAAATTCTGTAATTTTCTCCTAAACTCAGGCTTTTCATTAACTCTTTTTTTTAACAGACTGGGGTCCATACAGTACAACACCCTCTGACCTTTGACGCTTGATCAGAGTGAGAAATAACAGTTTTTAACAGGGTAAAAAGGCAGAAAGGCACCGGACACAACCAGCAGTAGAGGAGACGAAGGGGTTTAGATTAACGCGACAGTGGCATCAGTAAGAATGTGAGTCCACTGGGTCGTGTCCTCTCTACACAAGAAAGCGCGTCCTTGTATGAGTCAGCGGTGTCGTCACACACACCTCTGACGCAACACACACACTTTATCTCTGCGGGATAAAGACTGCAGAAGCCATCCAGATGAAGCAAACCTTCAGGGGGCTTTTAGTTTACAGGCAACTGGACTCTTGTAACACACTCATATTCACACAAACGCTAGTCAGGAGCTTCTCTACATGACTTCTGTCCAGAAACACACTGAAACTCTAAACTTCGTCGGTGCTGATCTTCACATCAGCTGTTATCTTATGTCTCAGGAACAGGCAGAACCTCGTGTCCTTTCACACTATGTGTAACAAAAACATGATGCATCCGTTCAGTGATTTAACTTTTCATCTTTATTTCTTTTCCTGTTGTTTTTTTTTTTTCAGTCTGGTCCTCCACGAGAAGTAACGAGCACAGTGGACAGCGCCCATCAAAGATGGAGGAGCATCTAGTCCGGACTCTGTGATGTGAATGTGAGGGCAGACAGCGGGAGCTGGAGGACGCAGGCTGCTGGAGCCCGTCCAGTGGCTGTTTTGGCAAAGGTAGTACGAGGGCAGATGGCTGCATCAACACCGAACACACACACACACACACACACACACACACACACACACACGCCTGACAGAAGATCACGCATGAACATGCAAACAAGCACCAGAAATATTAGTGCACAGACACGCAGACTCAAAATATGTGAATGAAGAGACACACACACACACACACACACACACACAGAGTCCACATCAAATTGGGCAGCAGATTAAGTGTTGCATCAAATCTACTTTGGTTCTTGATCCCTTCAACCCCATAGTGCCCTGCTTTTCACAAACCCAAATAAAAACAGCAAATGTGTTTACAGATTAGTAGTGTGTGTGTGTGTGTGTGTGTTATTGTGGCTACAGAGGTCCTGATGATAACAGAAGGACTGTGGGACAAGGACACATGTATCCTCTCTGTATTTAACCAGACTGTGTGATTTGATGTCGCCCTTTGACTCTTGTGTCTCTGAATGGTTTTACACACTGTGGACAGGAAGTTGCATTTTCCCTGATGGTGTTTATTGACATCCTGAAAATAAAAAGTTTTATAATTACATACAGCCAGTATGCAAACCTGGAATGAAGTGATTAATAAAATCCAAAATATGCAAAACAAAACTGATTGCACACCATAAACTCTAGGGCCTTCGATTTCATATTCTAGTGTTATATCCTGTTTGTTTCACCACTTCTGTCCAGAGCTTCAAATGGACACTGGCATGAACACCAGCAGATATCCAGACTATTAAGCACCAATTCAGGAAGGAGACTAACGACATTTACATGACCTTGTTATCGGCAGGCTGTCGGCGCTGACACATAATGATGCTGCATCTACGGACGTCTTAGGATTCTACAGTAAGTCCCACAGATGTGGGTCTCGCTGGTGCACGCAGCGTCGAGGCAAACCTCCCCAATGAGCCCGTTCTCATCTGCATTTCAAAGATAAGTGGCGGAAAAACAAGGGACTGACTCAATAATTAATGACGTTAGCAGCTCCACAGCACTTCATACTTCCCAGGAAGATGGTGTATACAGCTCTACACAGACAGACCAGGACTGCAGACCTTTTTTAGACCTTCTGCTGATCCACTTACTGACAGCCTAACAACTCAGCACTAAGAAAGTGAAAATCGCCTAGTTTCCTGAGCAGAGCCGAGGCAAATGATGCACAGGATGTGATATGAGAAGTGTATTTTTTATGGTTCCAGAAAGACAAAAGGGTGACAAGACCATGTACATGGAAATTCAAGACCACGCTGTAAAGGTTATGTGGAAAAGACAACTGAAAAAGGACTCGTCCATCCCTCCATATCCAGGTGGAGGCAGCGGATCCAGGATCCAGCCAGCGGGAGGAGGCAATCTATCGCAGGGCCAGTACAAACAGATTCACACTCACATTCACACACGCAAAAAGAGTCACCAAATCACATGTCTTTGCACTGTGGGAGGAAGCCGGAACAGCCGCAGTAAAACCACGCACCAATTAGAACATGAAAACTCCACACAGATGTGCCCCGAGACCGAATCAAACCCATGAATATGAGACAGGAGCACTATGCCACCGTGGGGTCAAATAGGATTCTAGTTTTTCTGTAATTATTCTCCTCAATCATCATGCTTCTGCCACAAGTATGTCATTAAGAACAATAACAGCACTAAGCTCTATCATATACATTATTAATCGTTTGACTGACAGCAGCAAGATGTGTGTTGTTTTTTTTTCCAACAGAGGGAATCAGGACACCTGAGGTTTGTCAGGAAATTTAGTGGGTCAAAAAAAAAAAAAAAGAAGATGGAGGAGGAGAAGACAGACAGAGATGAAGGATTAATGAGGCAACGTCAGGGCCAAGCAGTCATGTGCTGATACAAAAGCTTGTGGCTGCCCTGAAGGAGTGTGTTGTCGGCCAGCGCCAGCCTGCCTGAGGGCCTATTATCATCGTCTGCTGTGTCCATTCACCACAGTGCCAGACACTTCCTCTGACACACACACACACACACAAACACTCTGGATGTGTAACACCAGTGTGACTGAATAAAAAGACAAGGTTGTTCAACAGAAGAAAAATGAACATGACACAATACTGAGATTATTAGATCTGATTTGAAGAATCATTTAGAGCAGCTGGAGTCTAAAAGATGCTGGGAAATCTTCAGGTACACAGGAAGTGAGTTTTTTTTGTACAAATATAAGTTGGTGAGCAGATAAAGGGATATAATTGTGCTGATATGTCACAAGATCAATTCCTTTCTGTATGTTATTGAAATATAGGAAAGTTAAATGTTTGCAGGCACTGATTGACATTTATCACCAGTGGTGGACAGGACAATGTCTGCAAACATTTCAGATTATTTTATTTCAATCCATATTTAAGATGGACGTATGTGTGCTGGTGTAAATACAAACATACTCATGCATCGTCGCATAAACGCTGTACTACGAGTACTGTTTTCACTGTATATTCTTGATCATTATTAAGAATAAGCATGATGGAACACACACACATTCTGTCAGTTTGTCCATTCAAATACTTTCTGTGGTAAATAGCAGCACGTACCTGTGTTCAGCGGTACACAGAATGTGTTAAGTAGGCACATAATAATACGATTTCTGACCATTTTACACACAAACCAATGTTCATTGTGAGTCAAGTTTGCTGGTGATGGCAAAATACAGTTCAACATAGTATTAACCCTTTGTGCATGAATAATTATAAAATATTCATTTTTTTACCAAATGTTCAATGTGCCTTCGCCCTAAGGACTTGCAAATTGTTGTTCCATTTCATTTTATTTAATGCAATAAGCCCGTTTCCTGTGTAAATAGCTGTCCAAAGTAGTGACCACATGAAAAGTGTATGAAAGTGTTGGTAGCCCAAAGGAAATGTTTTATTCCAGTTATTAAAATCTTCCATACGTCAGTTTTCACTGTAACTAACACACGAACAAACATGCTAACGTTCTTGCTAACTTTACGTTTGTTTCGCTTCACTTGTTTTGACCTTTGAACTGGACTCACTTCACTTACACTGTCATTTTGTCAACGTTTTTATCTTTATTTAACAGCACCACCGCAGTGCCGTTCTACTATAGTGAATACCGGCCAGCTGAGCACAACGGAAACCGATAACGGGAAACGGCGACTGATGCAGGGTTTGACCCTCCACGACCGACCCGCTTCCCCCGGCGCTTACACAGCGGCCATGTCTCCGCCGGCTGCCCGCGACCCTCTCCCCCTGCGAACACACACCGTCTGCAGGACAACACAACGGCCACTTACGCCCTTGGTCTGGGGAAGCCCATGGACAACAGCACGTCCAGGTTGGAGCCACATTTCACGGAGCCCATCCGGTTCTGCCGAAGCCTCCGCGGGAGGATTTTACTGTAAATGTCCTCTTTGGCAGCCATGCCCCCCCGCCCTACACGCCGCTGCTGCCCCAGCTGGATCAACCTTGAAGCCGAGCAGTCCACCACTGGTCCAGCTGCTATCCCCGGAGCCTCGGCCGGGTCCGCATGAGTGGAGAGGAGAGGCGAGAGCGACCGCACGGAGCCGAGCTGAGCGCAGCGCGGCGCGGCCAGTCAGAGGCTCGCGGCTCCGCCCCCCTGGAGGAAGCAGCGCATTAGTATGCTCACAAGTGTTGGTCTGAGCAGGGTAACTAACACACACACACACACACACACACACACACACACACACACACACACACACACACTCTACTCATTTATGTAGTGTGTGAGGGACAGTTGTAAAATAATACATGATATTCTTAGTAGGTATTATGACATAAAAATGCTCTTTAATGTGATTAAAATTACATTACACAAAAATATGATTCTATAACTGTAAAATATGTATTGCACATGCAGTATATTTAAATTATTTTTACATAATACATTTAAGATCCTGAAGGTCAGTTCATCTGCTGCAATCGACAGTTCATTACACAAATTTAAAGTACAGATCATCATGATGTTTATCTAACTTTCACATAATTCCACTGAATGGTGGCTGTAAACTGGCCTTGAGTAACCTGCCGTGGAAACAAGAGGTCAGAGTTGGCTGCTGACACTGTTAGCTGATGGGTTGTATGGTGTGATGACACAGAAGACACAACCCGCCTCCTGGAAAGCTCTTCGCATCTCCACCTAGTGGGTCAAATACAGACTGCCTCAGACTGCAGAAGAGACGTTCATCACAGGAAAGTTACATACGTGGACTGGTCCTTCAGAACAGATATTAAAACGGAAATCTGATGAAGTCGGTGGGAGAAAATACTTATTCACTTTAAGTCACACAGACAAACCTGAGTGGACTGACTTTTGTTCCAATTATTGTTTCCCCAAGTCATTGTCCAAGCTGCAGACAGGAAGTTGCAAACGGAACACCCGCCTTACTTTAGATATCCGACCTATAACTCGGTCCAACTCAGCACGCCGTTTTCTGCCAGTATAACGTGTCGGTACTGTTTTTGTATTTATTTCAATGACTGGTGCACTCAGAACTGTTGTTTGTGTCTATGTTTACGACCTGAGGAGTTACGTCTTCTCAGCAGCTGAAACAGTCAGTTTCCAACATGGTACAGTGTGTGTCTGAGCACTGAATGTTCAGAAAAAACATGGAAAGTGGCCACAGATCAATCTCACCAGTTTAGTCTGGTCCAGACAGAGACCTACCACGGCCCCACCGCTGCCTGGTAACTTCACCGCTGAGCCAAACTGCGAGAGACAGCAGATTGACACTGTGAATGCATACAGAGATAAATACAGCAACAACAGGCGGCGGACACCTTCATCACCGACCTGCTTCGCCAGGTGAACCATTCTAAGGTTTCCAGGACCCAGGCAGTCGTCAGTGTACACAGACCTGAGGGGAGAGATGCAGAGGGGGGTGATTTTTCCTGTTGTTCCTGCTGAAATATGACAGAAATAGCGTCATATGAACAGATGTTGGCGATAGTTAATAATAACGGGGTAGGGGCAATGGGACCGTTTCTTTACTGCGGGCTACGAGAACAACAGAACATGAAGATGGTGTAGATGTGACTAAATATTTTTTGCTATTGTGATATGTTTTGAAATAAAATATAGTGACTTCCACATCATTATCTTACATCAGTAAGATCAACTTGATCAAGACAATGCTGGTGATGGTAAATGCTAAGATTGTTGGATTTTTTTTTTTAATATTTGCTATTTCATGTTATGTTCTAAGTTGAGTGTGTGAATTACACTGTATCTGCATTTATAAGTGGGTACCAAAAACCAGGGATCCATGGTAACCCCATCCAGCTGAGCTGTCTGAATGTGGAAAATAAAAACAAATTAAAAAAAAAAAAGTTTGGCTTTTTTTTGCTTTTGCTTGATTATTGGGATGAATCAATTAATGAACTATTTGATCAATTATTAGTTAGTCATTTTATTCACATAAAGACACAGTAAAAGAGTAAAATAATGTACAAGAGTCTTATTAAAGATTATGTGTATGGTGGAATGGAGTCCAGTTCAAAGGTCAAGACAAGTGAAGTGAAACAATTGTGACATGAGTAATAAGGATGGTGTGTGTTTCTGTTTGTTAGTTGCATCTGAAAACAGATATATACACTCTGTATTAAGATATGAAACTGCTGTTCACCTTCTCAGCTCAAAGTTCTGGTCCATCAGTTGTGCCAACAAGTTCCAATTTCTGTCTTTCAGAGCAACCCTGAGAGGTCAAAGGTCAATAGAAGGTGGCTTAGAAAGTCCATGAAATGTGTGTGTATATTTTCATGTGACACTGGAGATGGACTGAAAAACAAAATGAATCCACATGGTTTAAGACACTTAAACTGACCGCGCTTGATCCGTCAGCTCAGCAAAGGTTTTCATGGCCTCGACTACAAGAGGCTCACCTGTGAAAAGACAAGAAAATCTCTTTCTAGAGAGAGACACAATCAAATCAAATCAAATAATTATATTTGTCAGCTCTTGCAGAACAGGAATAGCTGACAAAGGAATAAACTGTTGTCTCTGTCATGTTTTTTTTTTTTTTCTGAATCCCATGAATGCAGCCTACCGCTGAGCCAGCGCTGTCGGATGTTGCTGTGGATGCGTCCAGAGTCGCTGGGGTCATTCAGGTAGGCCAGCCAGAACGGAGGAAGTTCACGCATGTCCATGGAAACATAGTCTCCTAAGAAAACACACGTTTTAAAACAGCAGATGAAACATCTGCCTGTACATCTGCGGTGACGTCAGTACCGTGGCCCTGCTCCTGCATGAGCTCCTTGCTGAAGTCCATGTAGACCAAACCTTCATAAACCTGCACAGGACAAAGAATCAATGAGCCGCTGCAGCTGTACAAATGGGTGTAAAACTGACGAAACCGTCCGACACCGACCTGCACCACTCTGTCCTGCAGACCCGCAGTGATGAACAGCTCGTCAGTTTCCACGTTGAGAATGAAGTTGGCTCGGATCGGCTTTGGGAGATCCTGGATACGAGCAAACGACGTGATGTGTCAGAAACTCAGACAAGGTCAGAGGGCATATGTTTGTCTGCTAGCAGGGTCGAACGCAGAGTAATGGGTGTTTTTACTGTGGACACGCGTGGTTTTGGCAGAAACCTAACATGCTCTAAGGACCTGGAGCTACAGAATCTTCATCCTGGTGAACCATTCTCAGCCATTTTAATCATTTTAAAGACAGGGGCCCGGATTACGATTACTGAATGTATTTTCCTGTTTGTAATAATAGTCTGTTTTATCAATATCCTGCATTGCACTGGAGCTCATTTTACTGTGCTATCTGTTCTGTTGTGATTTCTCGCTGCTGGATTATACGTTTTAATTAACTTCTATTTATGCATTTTATTCCCTGTAGTAAGCTGTGTTTTTTCTTTGTTGTTTTTTTTATTTTAAATGTATTTTTTCTTAATGTAAACTTCTGCTTCTGTAAAACACTTCTGAATTGCCTGGTGCATGAATTGTGCTATACAAATAAATGTGCCTTGCTTAATAATACTAATAATAACAACAACAATAGCTATAAAGTGTTTTATTGGCTCTTGCGCACCAAAGCTGAAATAAGTCCCACTCATTATTTGCAAACCTGCAACATGTCATTTGTCGTCAATATGCAGAATTCCTTTAATATCAGCAGCTACATGATGCTGATGTTACCATGTGCATTCAGGGCTTCTTCTGTTGTTCATGGATTTATGTTTTACAGGTTATGTAACTTACATCGTCTGTGATATTGTAGAATTTCATGAGACACTTGAGGGTCGCCGACACGATGGCACTGAACAGGAGGATGGTGAGAAAAATACATTATATATATATATTATATTATTGAATAAAACAGTGTAATGTGGGTGTCATTTATGGATTAAATGTGCATTTACCTGCTCCCAGCAAGGCCCTTCAATAAACACACACACAAACAGAGAACATAGTTTTACTTAAACGCAGAGTTCGTGAACTTAGAAGTTTCGCAGTTTTTAAACTGATCCTCACCACCTGACGAGGAATGTTGGTGTCGTACTTCAGTGTAAAGTTCTGTTTGGTCAAAGCAATGCTGGAGGGAGGGAGAGAGAGAGAGAGATATCTGATTTGTTTGGGTTTGGAACGGATTAAAACGTTCCACCGTTGTGTCTGAAGGAGAGCTGAGGAACTTCTTTCACCCTTGTTTGGAGCAGAACTGGTAGAACTTCTTACAGGTGGCCTGCAGCAGGCGCAGGCCTCCGAGGTACCTGCAGAGGAGAGACGGAATCAGCCACAAACAGCGTCAGGTGTCGACTGTATCGGTGATTACAAACCGCGTGTGTACACACCCTTCCTTCCGACTGATTCGAAACAGATCCTGCAGGCTCCCGAACTCTGTGGGGTCGTTGAGCGGATGAGGGACGAGAACCTGTAATGTCATAAGAACCCTCAATGTTGGCACACAAAGCAGGTTTGGGGACACAGTTTGATAAGGAAAAAACCTGGTGAGTTGTCAAAACTATTTTCACATAAACTGACAGAAATCACTTCTTTAAAGTTCATATCTTTGAATTCAGTTTATCAGTAACCCTGAAATGAGAAATCTCCTCATTTCAGGATTGACACACCCAAGGTTTAATCTAAACCTGCTTTCTGGAATGGACCCCTAGTGTGTGTGTGTGTGTGTGTGTGTGTGTTACCAGAGCTTGGCTCTCCACTAGCGTCACCTCAGCCCAGAAGTTGCAGATGGTCATAGCAATGGTTTTTCCATTGAAGCCGTCTGATGGATTTCCCATTAAACCGACCCTGTGACGTAAGCAGTCCGTCAGCTGGGGACCAGCTCCAAGGTGAACGTGTTCTCTCACCTGGCATACGAGCGGCACGTGATTGGCTTGGCGAGGTTATCTTGTTGCTTGGTGGAGAAGTGAGCGAGCCACTTTGTGTAATCTGACAGACCCTGGGTTGACAAAAGAAAACGTAAAAAACACAAAACATCCAGCTACAGGTGAGAAAACCATGACGGGACAATTAGTCGGATGAGTGTTTAGATTGAATTCCTCCACTTATTATTATTCCTCTCCACAAATACTTGCCGGAGATGAAATGGATGTACATTTAACAAGTGTGAATGTAGCACTTGTAGTATATAGTATATACTGTAGATAGCAGCAGTCTCATCATATATTTCTTTTTTTTAATCTTTTATTTACAAGTTTTTAAAAATTCTCTTTATTTTACACATTCAGACAGCTCAGTGAGATGGAGTCACAGTGGATTTCTGGTGTCTGATACCTACATGTGAATGTGAATACAGAGTAATTCACACACTCAAACTACAACCTAACGTAGATACCTGACAGATTTTCAATATTTCAATATTTTCAACCTACTTTTAATCTGGTGGGGTTGAACTTTTCCAGAACCAAGATAAATTTCGGGCTTTCGTGTTATATTTATGACAAAAACAGAACAACTGGTGACAGTAAAAGCACAAACCACTTGTCCGATGAGCTGGAAGCCAGTGGGGAGCTTCATTCCAAACACATCCAGTTGCTCCTCATTGATCAGCCTCTCCTGAGGAGGATGAGAGCTGATATAAGAACAAGCGAATCACCACCACTTGATTTCACTTGTAAGAAAAAGTTGCTGTTTGTTCACAGACCCAGAATCGTCCGAATGACCTGTCGGTGGCCTGGGGTTCCCGACTGAGGAGGTCCGACAGACGGGGCAGCGTGTCTCTCTGGATGCAGTAGAAAACCACGCTGGCCAGTCGGGAAGCCGTCAGCCCTTCCTGTGGCTTCTCTAGGAAGCGGGTTATCCTGATTCCAAAAAAATCAGAATCTAAAATCCAAAATAACAAACAAAGAGAAATACAAGCTACTTAGCTTGGTTCGTCCCACCTGTGGGTGTCGGGACACACCTCCACGATGCCCCTGGAGCAGCTTTTTTCACCTTCCTCCATCTCGTAGTAGATGATCAGCTCTCCAGGCTGAAGCAGCACAGACGCAAAAGAACATCTTTGATGAAAACCAACACCACCAACACCATGAAGCTTTTTTAACTTTAACTACACTCTCACCTTTGACCTGAAGAAGCGAATGACCTGAGCGATGTCAAAGTTCTGGTCGGAGCACAACATGTCCCCTGCAATCTGCTTACACACAAATGACGTGTCACTGTCCTACAGATCGTGGGTCATACTAGTTCACTCAGTGCAGTAAACTCATCGTACCACCATGATATCGTCCTGCAGCTTGCGGCTGCGTATGACCAGCTCCAGATCGGCCACGGCGCCGAGACGGTCCTCCAACGTTGTGCTGCCGTCGTTTATCACATTTTCCAAAGGGAAATCATTGGCAGTTGCCCAGCGCTCGTAGTGCTTATACCTACTCAGGATGACAGACATCCGTTCACATCATATCTGTCCCATCGGGAAGATAAACGGAATGTTCTTTCTGCACTCACTTGTCTGCGTTTGTGACAAGGTAGACTTCAGTGAAGAGCTGCCGCCTGGGAAGGAAAAAGTCCTTCTATTAGAAACTGAAGAATTTCAGCGTCATCATCATGTCTGTTCGTCAGTCCGTGTCACGCACATGTTGACCGTTTCCCACCAAAAGTCCAGGATCTTCTTTCCTCCGATGCCCGGCAACAAGGCCTTTGGGACCCCGGTGAGGTGGCTGTACAAGCCTGTGTCATCATACTGGACAAGGAGGGACAAGCGGGCCAAAAACAGGTTATAAACCGAAACACTGACGTACTATAAATACTGTTCAAGGACACAAGACACACCTGCAACAGGTCTCTTTGTATGTGACAGGTGGTTTGAGAAGGAGACGGAAGTGAAATCTTTTCCCTTATTGCAATAATTGTCAAAACTGCTTCACAGGATTGGCCTGAAGATACAGTATATATCATGCATTTTGAGGGACTGAAGAAATTGCTAAAAGGCTTTTCCTGTATTTTATGTAGGAATGTCAGGTAATACTTGGGTCAGCCGTCGATAATCTAAATAACCTTAAATAACATTATCATGATACCACATGCATCAACTGACTTAATAATTTAGGAAGCAAGTACACTTAATATATGAAACCATATCGAGTCGTTGTATGGTTACTGCTCTGGAAAACAGTGTCGCCTTTGTGCGTTACCTGAGAACCAGTCAAACCATCACGAACCAGCAGTGGACGTCCCGTAAACCAAACTCAATACGAAAATCGGCCTCTTTTGGATTTCCATTCATTTACATGAATATACACACCAAAACAGCGGTTTGGGATGATCAAATACAATAATACATTACTCGCAATAATTCGTCGTTATGTAAATTTACAGCTGGATTTTTAAGGGAATTTAATCAAAGTGTTTTGCTCAAAATCCTTAAGTTTCGGCCGCGCTGTACTGGAAGAGAAGGAGTGCAACGTGGTTAATGAAACGAATGCTTTCATATCAAACAGCCTTGGCTAATGAAAAATATTTAAACGGAATGAACCAGTTAATCCTTGCAATTCCAGAATGTCTTCAAAGTTAATCTATCACAAGGCAGAACTAGCTGGCAATGATGCAAGCTAAATATCATCAAATTCCCAGCTGAGTTTGGCGGACAGCAGCACGACAGCGACGCCGCGAACTTTGCCCTGCTAACTCCGAAATTAGCTTCGACTTGTTGGAACATTTCGAGCTGCCTACCTTAATCTGAGCCTCTAACAAGGTGCCGTGTCCGGCTACCAACAGTATACAGATCATGGTTGGAGTTAGAAATGTGCTTATAGTTTCCTTCGTAAACAGAGTCCAGCAGCTACTTCCACGTCTGTCAATGAATAGAACTACTTCCGGTGATGTGTTTCAAAATAAAAGTCTGCATTGCATGTATTAAAGATGATAACTGTAAATGTACATTTTTTCTTATCAATAATATCAACTTTAATCAAAACAAATGATTCTACATGTTAGGCTCGTTAGGCTTTTTAAAAAAAATATTCACTACTTGATGTTATGTTCTAATTGGAGCGTGTGGACTGTTCTGTATTAGCATTTAAATGTAGGTGCCAGACACCAGGGACCCACGGTAACTCCACCTGACTGAGCTGTGTAAAATGAAAAAGCAATAAAAAACTTGAAAACCAAGATTATTGGATTTTTTTTTAAAGTTAATACATACACAGCCGACATAGCAAAGCTTCAACCATCCCGAGTAGATCTAGTTCATTACATTGGTGCAATGTACACAGTTTCCCCCAGTGAGGTTAAACCAACAAAAGGACATAGAAAAATAGAACGCAAAAAAAAAGTATAGTATAAAGCAGATGACAAACATGGCATCATCTGGTCAAACTGATACGGACAAATAAAACAAAAACAAAGCCACAAGTAATATTGTTTGGAGTTCATTTTATACAAAAACAGAGTTTTTTTTTTATTGCAGAGTTTTGGTGATGAAACTAACATGAGATAGTTGAGTTAGTTTGGTCGTATCTTAGAGGTGATGAAACATGTTTGCAGACAGTACTGAGGACTGTAACAGGGATGTTATTACAACTATTTACATGACTAATGGTTATTTCAAAAACAAATTGAAAGTATTAAAGGAGTCATTCAGCCAGAACACTGGATTGGACATTTTGGATAATATTTGATTATTTCATGCACACTTAACCAAATAAAGTAACTGATAGTATTTCAAGTACTCGTTTGGCCCATATGTTGTCCTCGTTGCAGACAGGTTTCTCACTGGGGGTCTGAGCTGGATGATCCAACAATGCCGTGCTGTCGCAGAAGGTTCCTCAGGATCTGATTCTTGGATTTCCAGTCTTCCACCTGAGAAAAAGTGATGGCTCATCAGCTGACTATGACATCACCATTCATCAAAAGGCTGCACATGACTTAATAATGAGAATCACTGCTTGAAACCCGTACAGAGATGTGTGGACATACCTCCTGTCGGAGCAGCTGGTTGTCAATCCTGAGACGCTCCAGCGCGCTGATGTCCTCCCCCAGTTTCAGGTTGCTCTGTCGCACTTCCTTGATGTAGTCGCAGGCTTTGGACAAAATGCCTCCTTTACTCTGAGACACACCGGGGGAGGGGGCGTGAAAAGCTGTGGAAAACGATGGAAACATCTCTGCATCTCCAGCGTGACACAGCTCAACTCACCTGTCCCGTCTTCGTATAGTCCACTGTACAGTCCGGTATCACCTTGGACAGCTGCACAATCCAGTTGTTGATCTTGTCTCTGCGTCGGCGCTCAACTGTTTGGACAAACGACTCAATCTGAATATTTGAGTCCTGCTGGCTGATTTTAACCTCCTAAGACCTTTTTGTGGCTGTGTATTTATATTCCTTCTTGCTGTTTAGGATGAGTATTAAAAAAGTAATTATGATAAAAAATAATATCAATGTGTGTGTATACAGGGTCTTAGGAGGTTAAATATACATGGTCAGTTCACAACAACTAAAACCCTAAAAAACAGTTCAATCTGAGCTGACCTTCATTGTGCTGCGCTCGGCGTTTCTCGTCTCTGGATCCCCGGGGAGCCTCTTGTTTTCTGGAAAAACACATTGTGCTTTGAGACGGCTGTTTGTCTTTGTCATTACCAGCAGAAGCAGCACGTGAACTGTGTCCAATGAAGACATACGCGATGTACGGCTGAGTGCGAGGGGCGATTGTCCTTTGATTGGATCCTGCCAGAACCTCCTGGGGTGACATCATTAAATAAAGTTGCCCTGAAGGACACAATTTAAAAGTCAGGTGCGTAGAACGGATGGGAAGTCGGAAGTCGTTTGGAGGCGTCGTCATCACCTGTGGGTGTGGTCTGACCCAGCAGGTTGTCCGACGCCTGCACTGTGGTCACCATGGTGCCGGCGGAGGTGTCGGCGATGGTGGCGGGGTAGTAGGCGTACTGAGTCTCGGTGCTGCTGTCGCCCTCTAACCCCTCCGACTGGGAGAACACAGCCTTGATGGGGAAGAGCCACCGAGAGAGATCAGTGCTTTTATTTACAACATGTAAAATAATGAGGAGAAACACTCAAATGATGTCGCATATTTTGAATAGAAGTGGGACAAGAAGAAACTGAAGCAGCAAGTCTAAAGCATAAATAACTTTTCATTTCACTTAAAAGGGATCACCTGACCTGGGTGAAAGGGGGGTAATTACACTGTGGTGTCTCTTATCGAATCAAACACAAAGGAAATTCTGTTGGAAATGTTGGAAGTGTCGACCCTGGGGGTGATAGGGGGAGGCCCGATTGGAGGAGAGGACCACAGTGACTCACCCACTTATCACTGCACTATGACGGCTGATTCTTCAGTGTTTCATGTGCTGAAATATTCCTCAGCTATCCGGTTGCACACATTCTTACAATGGGCGATATTGCTCCTAGTATATTTTTTTGAGCAGTAAATAATGTTAATTCTACTTCTTGTATTTTCAAGTTACAGCTTTCACCCGACCTCCTGTCTACCTCACCAGTTTTGTACTTGCCACTGTAACACAAGAACTTCCCTTCATTAATAAAGTGAGACTATCCATCCGCCTCTCTTCTGAAAAACACAGCAGCTCCTTTACCATTAAAATATCTATTTATCTTATGAACTCGACGTACTGGTCGACAGTCAACGCGAGGAGCATAACAAGTCGATTTTCACTGAAAAACATCGGTACATCCAGACAGTCTCACCTGTGTGACAGCCTGGGTGGTTGCTGGGAAACCAGCGACCAGGCTGACTGCTGCAGCTCCGTCTGTCTGACCCTCCAGCTGGCCATCGGACACCTGAATGACTCTGTAGGTCACCTGGAGCGGAAGGCAGAGACACACAGTTCGGACGTCTTCACCTGTTTGTTGTGTGATGACGATCTACGAATCTGTTTGTGTCATTCCGATGTTCCGATATACACACGCTACTCATTTGGCGTCTATATCCTTAAACACATATCAATATTAACTAACAAATAAGACTTCGGGGTGCATAAATGCACAATATATACAAATTATTTCATTCATATTCATTGTTTAGTTTACCTTTTGTTTTATTCATGTATTACATGTGTTATAAATCGCCGGTATTTGTCATGTGATTTGTTTTAAGCGTTTAATGCTTTTTCTCTTGCTATCTGTATTGACTAGTTGAATAACTGGAGGAAAAGGTATCGGTATCGTATCGGAACCTAAAAGTGAGGTATCGCTCATTCCTAATTCCCACAGACCAGTTAGAAATGTCAGATCATTTCTTTCCAGCACAAACTGATTCCAGGTTCCAACTAAAACAGTGAATCATATTCAAATATCTGCCAACATACTTCACATCTTTCTACCTATAAAAACGTATTTCATGCGGTTCAGGCATTTCACCTTCACAAGATCAAGCTAATTATTTCTACTTCATGATTCATCACTCAGCTTCTAAATCATTTGTTAGACAGTTCACACTTTTCACAGTTTCTCCCCACTCCCCACAAATTATATAATTTCATCAGCAATTCGACATCCGTTTACACCGTCCGTCCTACCTGTCCGCCTGCTCCTTCCGTTTTAAAAAGATACTTGATGGGCTGGTCGGTGAAGGTGGCTGCGGACTGAATGGCTGCAATGGCTGCAGGGTCCTCTGCAGTGGCTACGGACCCTGGAGGAACAAACAGCCAAACAAACAGAAGTAAACATATGGAGCAGAGCTCGTGTCGGTTTAAGTTTCGAGGTTCAGTGCGGTTGAAGGCACAACAGCTTGCGTCTGTAAAACTAAACTCTGTCATATGATGATCTCCGTCGTGATGGACCTCCACAGGTGGGGCTGGTCTGGATGTGGTAACTGAGAACATATTTCTAATGCGCCTCCACAGGTATTAAAATAGATGCACATTTACCTTCCTCATTGAGAATAACGCTCTCATCTGGTTCAGGGCTTTTCTGTTGGCTGCACAAACACAAGCACAGGACAGATGTTGTAGTCAGGTGGTTTCGAGGGACACTGGTGCTTCTGATCTAATTCTGAACTACATTTACTGCTCTTGATATGGCTGAATAGATGAATGAAAACAGACAATGTTCAGACTCTAAAAGAAGGAGGGCGACAGTCCGACAGTCTGCGCAAGAAACCAGGTTTGGCAAAAATCCTGAATTTGTTCGTTCTGAAATGGAAAAATATGGCGGAATTTAACTTTTAAACATACTGAAACTTACTTATAAGCATATGAAACTCTCAAGGCATTTGGTTGATATTTGATTTTAATTGAAAAATCCACAACAATTTTCCTTCCACTTAGCATTAACAAACTCAGGATTTTCACTAAGCCTGCATTCTGAAACAGCCCCCTAGATAACTGAATAAAACCTATATTGCAAGTCAGGTTAGCAGTTCCCATGGTAACTGACTCAGCTAAAGTTACCTCTTGAAGTAACTATGGCGAATAAAAAAAAAACTCTACTCACCTCTTCATTTCTGCCGACAGTCTTGGACCAGGAGACTGTCCTCACTCACGACCACAGCCAGACTGGTTAGATAACATAATATAAAATAAAAGTACATTAGTTTTACAACTAAATCCTCTGCATTTTTTAATTAATACGACTTCAAACCAATCCGAGACGATGATAGCTTGCGTTGTTGAATTGCGAAGGCGGAACCAAGCTAAACTAATTACAAGCACGAAGACGGAGGTGACTGTTTTTGCCTTCAAAATAAAAGCGTACACTTTGAGGAAAATGAGTCGCCATCAAAAATATGAACGATTCGGGGAAGAGCGCTTTAATTATGTTTGATGAAATTACGATGTTTAGTCTTCATCTGAAGTTTTACACCCATCTTGGTCCGAGAAAGCTTGACGTCTACGCAAATACGTGTTTTAATGTTTTGGTAAATGGCGGAAATTAGCTGCAGCATGACTGCTAACTTGACGCAGAATCCTACCTTTCGTTCAAAATATTCGGCCCAGCGGTTTTCTGTACAGATGTTTAACAGAGCAATTCTATCTGGTGGCTAAAAAGAGACCATGTACGATCTCGTTGATAACAACAGCCTTACCGCTTATATTTTAATGGGGACATTGCGAGCATAATAGTGGGTTATTTAGCAAAACGCTCTACTGTGAACAAAGATCGACTTACGCCGCAGTGGTCCCTCCTACTCGTATTTGTCAACAGATCAGCCTGAGCGACGCCTCTGCGCATGCGCCACAGGAAATCACGTCATTTGAACTTTCTTTCCCTCAAAAATATCGCGAGTTCTTCTTGGCATGAGCGAATTTACACACACACGCACGCGACAGCGCAGCACAGTATTTTTGTAAGCACAAAACTCTTGTTTAAAGGCGCATATATCTGAACACAACGTTCTTGTTTTAACTCAATATTCTATGTACAGACCAGGTTATAGCAGTGTACGTCGGCGCCCTCTTGAGGCAACACACTATATTGCACAGATTCACACATTGACCAGTTCATCTGTGCGTTGACAGTGAGCTAAAATTCTGGTCTATTCAGCACATGTAGTACTCCCAGAGAAATGTAGAGAAATAACTTATTCAGTCACCTGGCTTTGAGAATGAACGACAGCAATAAACGCGACCAATGACTTTAAAGTGCAGCAGAATGTGGAAGTCAGGCATCAAACTCATTATTTAATTATTCCATTAGTTTAGACAGGTACACAATAATATTTTTTTTATCTGGCTAATAGCTGGAAAAACTGGGCAGCGTCGGTCGTTCGATCTCGCAGAGACCCGCAGAGAAGTCGTAATTTCGTAATTTTTTATTTGTATGATTTTATACATGGACCTGCCAAATAATCATATTGGACAGAGTTCATGATCATATTTACAACAGTGATAAATGAAACTTTCGGACTAGAGTCACGTGCTGGCATAGCTCAGGGGTTACTTCGACTAGAAAATTCTCTGCGAATTCCCTGCTCTCCGTCCCTCCTCGGGATCGAACCCCGGGCGCTGTCCAGCACATTTTGACCCTTCCAAGGTTTGTTTCTGGTTTTGAGACAAGTACAGTTTTATTCAGAGAAAAAAGTCAAAACGCTCCGGAGTACCCGTGGCCCGAACCCGTGGAGGGAGGGAAATGGAAATTGGGAAAATGTCAACATAGAAGTAACAGTTGAACCGAACCAACCTAACCGGTTAGTAGAGCAGGTAGTGTTCAGGCGATGACGTCACGCTGTAATGTTCTCATGGAAAATTGATTGTGTCACGTTGATTTTGTGTCGTTTCATCCATATGCCTTTTTAGAGGATCCAGAACAGAGAGCGTAAGGAAAGGAGAGCGTGTCAGGAGGGGAAGTTAAGGATGATTTATGCAGGTTTCACCCATGTACACACGCACAAAATCCATACATCATATGTCATACTGTGCATTATAAGTATATTATAAGAATTCATTAGGTTAATCTTAATCCTGGGTATGACGCCATGTCGATGTCCAGTGGCCGCTGAGTTTTCACCACTTTGAAAATTTCAGTATGATTTTTTCATGAGACTTCGGAATGTAACATCCAATACCTGCAAACAGGACAGACATATATAATATAATATAATATAATATAATATAATATAATATAATATAATATAATATAATATAATATAATATAATATAATATAATATAATATAATATAATATAATCACTGTTGACCTACCAACATCTGGCCTAATAATATTTCCATCTGCTGTTTGGACCAGGAGCTCCCAGTATGTGCGATCTTTATCATTTCCAGCCACGCCATTCACGCTCTCCAGGAAAGGGCCGTAGTTTGGGTCCTCGGTGTAGGAGAACCTGGAGGACCAAATGGAAGAATGAAAAACTGTCCACTAAAAGAATAAAAAAGGGTCGAGCTCCAAACATTCCACAAATCTTCTGAAATTCACTCTGGGATCAGTGTTTTATGTTTGTACAGTGTTTGAGGGAAGTTTAAAGCTTCTTGTGAACACAGAGTCACTGCTTGGTTATTTTTGACACAAACAGGACAAATATAGATCATGAAAAGTAAATAATGCCCTTCCTTTGAAAAGATTTATCTTGAAAATCACTTTTTGGATTTTGGTTTCTAATCTCAAACTGCAACCACCACATGAAACTGTTTATAATGAGTCCACTTCAAACATTTACCTCACACCTTTAAACGCCCACAGCGACGTGTGTATCAAGTTGTACGCTATCACTCTCTCTTACTTAAAGTCCATGTTTGAGTCCATCAGTCGCCTCATGGCGCCCAGCAGGATGCCCCCATAGGTCGCATGGGTGCTGTAGGTCAACGGGGAGGCCCCCAGCAGGCTGTTCTCCACCACCAGATCGATGGGAACTGTTCTCACTTCTAGGCGCAATTGGACAAAATAAAAACAGCGTCTTTGATTGGTCACAGTTAAAACAAGGTTGGACTGGATTATTTTGAAGCTTGCCTTGAGTTTGAATCCCAGGGAGCAGCAACAGGGCCGTAGAGAGCAGAGCAGGCATCATCATCGTCATCATCATGGCTGGAGGATGAGAGGCTGTAACCACGCCGCCACAGTCGTTGTCTTTTATTCCAGCTGTGTCTGTGTACACTGGGTTTGCCGTCGCTGATGTAACATGCAGATAACATTCTTGAACCAAATCAATTGTCACCTCCAGGTTATGTAATAAAACGGTATGGTTCGTTCAAACACTTCAGTCGACGCCACATCGACCTTCTTTTGTGTCGCCTCCTGAGCTTTTAAGTTTAAACGTCATAAGCAGTTAATAATCAATGAATTATAAGTGAATGTTTAACCGCAACCTCTGTCTGACCTTATGATTGAAACTGTTCAATCAATCAAAGTATTTGAATGAGTTAAGGAAAGAAAGACGGTTGTGCTTATATAATCTGGTGATTTCTTATGGTTTGAAATGGTCAATGCAGCACCATTATTATTCTCACTGTACATACAACATCCTTGGTCGGTCTCTGTTCTCCAGATTTTTTTTTTTCTTTCAACATTCCTTAAATGAGGAGACATTGACTTGATTTGTATTGTTGCAGATGATCCCTGCTGTCACCTGCTGGACACTGGTAGTCAGCACATCCTGCAGCCATTCTGATGCTACTATTGCTCGTCGTGAAAGCGTGAACAGAACAGATTTGCACTTTGATTTTTGATTTATGCCTTTGTGTTTCTTCATGATCATAAGAGTGAAAGAAAAATCAAATGATTCTTTGCGAAATCACTATAATCATTGTGGACTGTAAACTTGAATAAAAGAATAATATGCTCCATTTACATACAACAAAGAAATTGTGCCATATAACTCCACAAAAGTGGACAAGTACTGAAAAAGTGCAAAGTACTAAGGGCAGTTAGTATTTATTTTGAATGTGCAGTAGGTGAAAACTACTGTTCTTCAATGCACAGGCTGTGACGCTCTTGAAAAAAGGAAGAACAGATCGCTTGAAAACAGTGTAGATCACAGATTTTATTCTTGATTTTAGCAGTAGCAGAAGTTTAAGAACAGAAGAGCAGGTGCGGATTAACCCTATTTGTTGTGTGTCATTTGATCTATAATAAATGGTAAAGAAATGTAAAGACCACAGAGTTTGACAGTTTTATTTGCGTTAGTTAGCTGCCAATCACGCAAACTCTAAAAAAAAAAAAGTCATATGTTGATGCACAACACAGGAAATGGTTGCGCTTATCAGTCCGTGTTAGGTCTGTTTTCATTTTCACACATATGATCACAGCGTTACAGAAACTCTTATAGCCAAGACTTCTTAGTTCGTCCCACTCTGGCCAAGTTGGCCAACTTGACCTTCATCTTGTCCATGTTCTCTGGACTTCTCTTCGAGGTGCATTCAACTCTTGAGTCTGTCTCAAAGGAGATAGCGGGGGCGTGTGTGAGCAGACTCCCAGTCTTCTGCTGAGTCATGGCTGAGGGGCTCTGCAGGACCAGCTGGCCCCTCAGAGAATGCCTGAGCTGCAGCAGGAGTGGGTTTTGCTTGGAATACACCTTGACAGGTTCCCTCTCCTGACTGCAGCAGGTGGAGCAGGCCGAGCAGAGGATGCGGAAAATGTAGACCCAGCCCAGGTAGTGGAGCTCTGCGATGTTGAGCACGAAGCAGCCCAGGCTGATGCTGAACATGAAGTTCAGAAAAATGGTCTTCTCAGTAGCACGTGACACGAAGCAGTCTGTACGGGTTGGGCAAGGATAGGTCTCACAGCGGTACAGATGAGGCACCTCGAACCCAAAGAGGAAATACTGGCCCACAAGGAAGGTGATCTCCATGACAGACCGTAGCAGCACATGAAGGATGTAGATGAGCAGAACCTGGTTGGACTGTTGGGTCGGGTCCTCTCCCAGCTCGCCGTAACCCTCCTCCAGAAAGCTTTGCTCGGCTCCTTCCCTCGAATCCCACTCCTCGCTGTAATGAGGACAGTAGGTCGGCACGCCTACTTTCAAGTCCTCGGGGTCGTCCGTTCCCACCTGCCCATAGCTCCTCTTCGAAGGCCTCTGGGCCAACACCTGGGCCCGTTCGCCATTCAGCTTCTCGTCCTTGGCGATCTTATGCAGCACGAAGACGATGTAAAAGATGGATGGGGTGGAGACCAGCACGATTTGAAAGACCCAGAAGCGGAGGTGTGAAACCGGTGCGAAGGTGTCGTAACAGACGTTGTTGCATCCGGGCTGCTGGGTGTTACAGGTGAACTTGGACTGCTCGTCGTTGTAGACGGCGTCTCCCACCAAGGCCACCAGCAGGATACGGAAAATGAGAAGCATGGTCAGCCATATCTTGCCGATCACTGTGGAATGGTTCTGGACTTCGGAGAGAAAGCGTCCGAGTATGGACCAGTCACCCATGACTTCACCTTGAGAGGGAGAAAGGACTGAGCATCATTCGTCCATCAAAAACTTTACATCTCATTTTACTGCCACAATAACCACTGAAGCTGAAACGTTAAACAAACGTGGTAAAACAAATACTTGATCTCGGGTACGTTTACACCATTTTAGAAGATTTGATCACATTCAGAATGAACATCTGACACTGTAGCCTTACAAATGTGACAGACAATGAGAAAAAAATAAAATGAAAGGGTCCTCTTTCACCCTGATGAACAAATGGACAAAAACCCATGAGCATGAGCTGGTATCAGTGTGCTTTTCTTTGCATTCAAAAAAACACACTTTATTTGCTGAACTATAGAGGGTGATTAAAGTAATTTATAAATAACTTGAACTTGAATTTTCTCTTGGAGATGACTAAGGTATCTATCTATTTATATGTCTATCGATCTTAGGGTCATCTGAAATAAATAGTTGGTCTGTATGTGCAACAACAAAGTTGATTTTTTTTTTCCTGATGTGTGCAATTGATGTGTATTTGTGTATGAATGTCAGTGACACACACTACAAATGCACAAGCGTTGTATTACTGTAAATGTGTGAACGCATCGGCTGTGTTTAAACGCTGGGCGACAGAAGGTAGTTTGAACTCACCTTATTATAACCTTGAGCCTTCCAGAAGAAATCCTTACAACAGAACCTCTGCCATGTCGTTTGCATGGCTTTTTTTAATCTTCAGGATTTGATGAAACGAATCCCGTTGAGCATGGCGGTGGAGAATAGGCTGCCCGCACATAATGAGCCAGTCTAACTGAAACTGGCATTGTGCTGTGTGGCTACAAAGGCGGGCAATGTACAGTGCAACAAAGATTTCAAAACACAATGAGGGGGGTTCCTTTTCTGAAAAGCCGGGAACAGTGAAACAAAAAAGTGTATGGAACAAGCTGGAAAGGGAACACAATGCAGGTCTATGCGGCTTTGTATTCAGCTGGCTTGTATATGTTAGAGAAATATAGATCATTTGATATGTTTCATTTCCTAATGATATTTTCTAATCAGAGCACAGGACAGAGCCAGTTTAGCGCTTCATCCAGTCCACATCACCTCAGCTGGAGGGGGAAAAAAAAAGCTTTCATTTTTCCTCCATGTCCAAGTTCCTGTCCATCGCAACTTTTGATTACATCAATATATTGTGCACACAGTCATCATTGGAATTATAGTGCACAAACCCTGTCCACGTCTACAAGTCACTGTCTGACTATTTCTGAACAGTGTTGATGTATTTAAATTACTATTGCAACTGGGATTTGTTGGATTCTTCACCAGAACCTGTTGCAATGACTGAATCCTCTGCCATCGCTGAAATCAACAGACAAATGCAGAGGACACCGGTTTTGAAGCAGAGCGGCAATGACAAACTGTGCAGTTTGCACTCGGCTGGAATTCAATTGTCGCTGTATGTAGATATAATGAATGCCTGGATTAGGTTCAGCATGTTAGGGGACGAATAAACAGGGTCGGCCAGGTGCTGCAAACAATTAAAAACAACGATTAAACATGAAATAGAGCTTTGATTGTACCTTGATTTATGCAATTTATTTAACTCCTATACAGAATTAGATTTTCTGTGTGTATCACATACTGCTGTTTATTATTTGTTGTTTTGTTTTGTTTTGTTTTGTTTATACTTTAGCAATGCTGTAAGTACGGCACAAGGGAGAAGCAATGTTGATCTGTGTTTAGGTAAACACACTGATCATCTTCACGGCCTTGTGCAAAGATCCTACTATTTCTTAGTATCTGGTGACCGTTTACTCCTGTGCCATCATGAGATTGACAATGTGATGCAAAATGTGACCATTATAGAGAACTAGATAGATCAAAAGATCGTTTGATGCAGATTTTTTTCAATGTCTCTGAATCATGACAACATTAACAAACCCAGAGGCCCATATAATGAACTAATTCATGATTTGTTCATCACACACATTGTCATTCCACCACGTTTCAGAAATGATGCTCCCATTGCAACAAATAACACAAGATACAATATTTGCTGACATTAGCATAATCATGATGATGAAAGGAGTGTTTGACTTCTGTGCAAAAAACTGCCTAGTGGAATGAGAAAAAAAGAAAAAGCAATGACCAAAATTTGAAAATGGATTTGCACAGCGGCATTTCCATAGACGCCAAAAACGTTTAATTTTTCAAATTTGAAATGTGCTTTATCTTTGTTTATTTTTATCATTTGTCTTTTTGTACATACAAAACTCATAATATTGCAAGAAAACAGAAAGTAGTGTGTAAAATGTACAAAGTAGATAATTTGGGGAGGTGATAGTAATAATAAGTAGCTGTGCACATATTACCAATATGAAACCAATAAATATTGAATTTTATTGAAGTGAACGTCTGTCACCTGTGTACTACATTGTTATAGTACACACGTTATCTCGGAGTAAAGTTAATGCTCGTTTACTGAAACCATTCCCATAAAGGTCCACAAATGTTAAATATAATATGTAAACATACACACACTATGTTGTAAATTCGTGGGGAAGCTGAAACTCTAAATTTCCTTTTCCAGTGGAGACGTCCCAAATCATCCACCTGATTTGGTTCAGCCCGGGGGAGTTTACAGGAAGTTGTAGCTGCCATGTTTAGCTGCTTTGTTGTAGATTTCTTGTAGGTTTCCTGCAGGTTTTAGCCTAAGTGTTGCAATGGAACCGAGCTGGAGTACGTTTTTATTTCAAGTAAGTGGCACAGCATCTTCGTTGTGGGGAAAAAACTATACGGCTGTTTTCTAAACTGCATGGATGTTGCCAGTTACATGTATTTGTTTTTATTTCACTTTCTGTATTGAAGTCGAGTTGGTCAAACAAAACAAAGGTGTTAGCATTACTAGCTAGTAGCAAACTGGTAGCCAGCTTTATCGAACCGGAGAGCACATCTGCTTGGGCTAAGTCGAGTGCCCAGTGCCGCCTCATATATGGGGCATAAATGATCCATACTAACGCCAGTTTATCTGTTATGATAGAATATGAAGTTTAAATTAATTTACTTAAAAACCCCGCGAATCCCGTACCAATGCTAATGATGCGCGCGCGCTAACATTAGCCAGTATGGTCATGCTATTGCATCTAGGCTAAGCTAATTTGTTAGCGGCTTGGCTAACGGGGGCTACTTTTCTTGTCCATATTTCAACGATTCACAACACAATGCACATAAAGACCACTAGCAGCCAGGTACTTTTTGGTAGTTCAGGAAGGAGCGGGAGTGTTTCTGCATTCTGTCACCATACATGGGTCCGACAACTGGAAGTTAGCTGCTGCTAACATTGTAAACGGGATGCTAACTGAACTTACACAGCACGCGGACAGCAGTGGAAAAAACACGCTCTGAAAACGGACCTGTTCAATAACAAACCTGGAGCCAAAGATCCCAAAAGAAAACATGTTGAATTATTCAAACCTTCAGTCAGCCTTCCCCAGAAACGTACACTTCTCCCTTTTAAATTAACTTGAGGCAACATGTAAACACGAGGAATATTGTGGCCTCGAGTTTAAAATAACATACGGTAACACTCGTAACTTGGTATTGACACCGTTCATTAATTAATCCCGGGATGGTGCTCGTTAGTTTTAATACACATTTAGCTCATCGTGTCAATTAGGATGCTCTTATCACACGTGCATCAGGATGGCCTGCAAGGAACTGATTTTCCTGAAGCTGTGCTTCTACCACAGTTTATTGGATCAGTTTACACACTACCTAGTTATGTATCCTCTTTCAGTTGTGTTATTAATATTATATCCTGCTGTCATTGTGCAGTAACTTTTCTGCCAACAGTGCAGATTGTTTTTCCCTTCCTCTGCTTGTTCACACTCAAGTAAGCAACTATTATTCTTATTTTGGTATCTCCAAATGACTGGAACATGCCCTGGCCAATCCAGCTGTCCCTCTGCGGAGATCACTACATGCTGTTTTTGGTAGATATGTTCAAACACTACTCAGGACTTGTATAATTTCATAGTAACAGAATGTAACTGATGTATCCAAAATCACAGTGATTTTAGCTCTTCCTAAAACAGTATTTAGGGTTGTTGTTCAGTGCAACAGTTGTTATGGAGCAAGGAGTGCAATTTTACATGTTGGTTTTACATTATTCACTTATGCCCCTTTATAAATCCATCACTTTCGTACAATATAGCCAAAGAGTTTGTGTCTTGGCAGATTCTACATTGTTTATATGCTACAAGAAACACAACTGAATCAGTCAAAACTCATTGGTAAAATGTCGTGTATTATATTCATGTATTGGTTTATCCAAGAACTTTTTAAAGATGATGGCGTTATTGGTACGAATGCCAGATGTGAAGTTTTGGGTGGACATAAACCTGCCTTATGTATCAAGAAGAGAAGGGGCATAGCTTCACAGGATGATGTTGCATCCTCATGGCCTTGTCTTATGCTGTGCTTCTAGACCCAAGATCCTCTCTACTTATTCTTGATTTAAATGTCAGAAAGTAAGATGATGGCCTCTAAAATACCAATCCAAATATTATTTCCAGAGCTGTCTTGAATGACCCACGATACAACTCATCAACCCCGTGCTCTAATCTGTCACAATGACGGGTGACAGTTTGATTGTTTTTTTAATTATGTTAAAGGTGAAAGATTAAGGTTTTTGTTGATAATTCTTGAATGTTGATGGCGAGTTTGACTCAATTTCTATGCATTATTTCAGATATTAAGAGATGTTCCTTTATTGTCCCACATTGGAGAAATTTGAGTTGTCACAGCAGCAAAAGTTATAGCATGAAGGAAAATTGTCATAGAACAAACTGGATAATATTATGCAATATTAACAATGTGTACAGGTCAGAAAAATCTAAATATGTAATAATATATACATCCAAATATAGGCCTCCTCCTGACATAAGTTATCCAGATGCATCCAGAGTAATACTTCAGACACCAATTTTTGTTTTCCAGTTTGAATGGGGAAAATGGACAATAAGTGTCAATCCCTGTTTGATATGTTTTCAGTCAACATTTGTCTGTGGTCATTCAACCAGCAAAGCACATTGCAGACACATGCTGCTTCTTTGAGACTTGTAAATTGTGAGTATTAGGTCCTTTGGAGACCCCAGACATTGCATTCAGTGGGCTGTTCCAAGTCTGAGAGTTCACACCCGGCAATAGAATATTACATTACATCATCTTACATCCTTGCTTCATGTGCAACTAAGCAAGCTCATACAGGACATTGTTTTAGTTAGAACGTGTCAAGGAGAACATAAAGGAACAGAGTAAAACCAATAGAGACCCTGGTAAACAAAAATCAAAAATATTTCACATACAACTGTAATTCAGAAGTTAATAAAAGACCTGTTTAACCTTGTACTAGGGCTGCTACTTCCAAAAAATATCAAGATTGATCAAATTCAACCAGAATCATACTTGTTCATTAGCTGTAACTAATGTGTTTTGTATGTTTTATACGTATAGGGGACATGATAGATTCCATATTTTTGCCCATAGGGAAGAATTTGACTAAATCACTCCAGATTGTAAATGATGCAGCCTAATTTCTTACTATTATCATCAATGTGAGTACAGTAAATTGAATATTTCGCAATGAAGAACGGCAAAAATGGTCAGAACCCTTATCTCTAGTGAGAACTGTAGTCACAGGTTGTGATGCTCAGACTGGATCATAAACACTGGCACAGAATGAATCCACAGTCTGCCCTGCAGTGAGAAAAACAATCATTGAGTTGCTTTAATTTGGTCTGTTCTCGTTCATTTCCACGGTCCTTACTCTTCTTCAATACTCTTTATCTTGAAAAGGACCTCAACCTTCATAGCAGATTTGAATCAAAATAACCGGAGCAGCGTGATGGAACTGCGAGCTGTCCTGATGAGAGACTGAGCGCATTTGGTCGACTCAGACTTGAATACACATGCTCGGGGAAATGCTAATTGCAGTAATGATTCTAGTCTGGAGTGCTGCTACAGTGTGGCAGATATAAAAGCGAGTCGACAATGTGTGACGGCCCCCGACTCTTTCCACCACGCTAAAACACATAGCGTGGCTCCTTGTACAAAGTAGAGATGTGGTCGGCAGCTGAACGCCCCCCCACCCCTCTGAGAGCTGTAAGTGCATCAGCGCTAGGATTTGTGTTGTCCATAAAAGAACACCGCGGGGGGAAAAAAGAGCACTTGGGATGCTGCCCCCCTCTCGGAACCCCCCCCGCTTTCACTGACCGGATTGGGATGCTTGGCTGAACCTGAAAAGCCGTGGGTCAGGTCTTTAACCCTGCCCTATGGTAATAACAGAAAAGAACAAGATGTCTCTCAATCGTGGCGTCTCTGGGCTGACCTGTTGGAAAGTTGCTGCTTACAATGTGATTCTCTGCTTACTCCTCAGCCCAAATATTCATACAGCCCCGCCACCCCCCTACCCCACCCCACCCTCTGTTGCGCCTATCCCACTGGGGATCTGCCGTGACCAATTGGACAATGCCTGCCAGCAGCTGCAGACTTGAGATGTCCTGCGTACAGATTTTTTTTCCTAAATTACATTTTCTGTGCCTGTCATTGGATTATTTATTGGCGTGGCACGTTTTTTTTTAAGTCTCGTCTACAGAAGTTGTTTTGAGTGTCTTTTCATGTATTAATTGTATGTATTCATCTGCACTAACCCAAACAATACTAATTGTGTTGTTGCGAACGGGGGAACGTACAGCGAGTTTGACGCTGCGTTGCCTCTTATACGGGACTAAACTGCCTCTAATGGTCACTTAAAATACTTTTTGAGACTGTGCGAGTTAACAGTGCACGCTATGTTGTCTTACTGCGTGAGAGACCTGGCTAGCGATGGCTTCAGATTATTGTTAATCCAGTAACAAGCCACCGAATCTGATAGCGTCCATGTTTCTGATGTGTAGAAAACCCAGGGTAGTGAGGAGAATCTGCTTCAGGCAAGTTTACACTTTATAGGCCAAAGTAATGGATTGCCTTTCTGTGTCACACATATTTCAGTGTTCCATCGGGTACGTTACAATATTAGAGTCAAACTTTCAAAGCCTAGCAAAATGAAGCGTCGTGGGATTTAAATCTGCTGATCAGAGGTTCATAAAAAAAGTTTATTGCTTTATTGCCAGAATTTTTTTGTCTTGATGCAATTAAAGTACTGACCGCTGAAAAGGACGCCTTACATATTGTATAATGTGTGCTTTGCAAATGTAAATCGTTTTACACGGCCCTGTCTCTCATTGCAGCAGGCCAATGAGGCCCTGCATCACCAGCACCAAGTAGCCGGGAACAGCCTCTTGCCTTTACTCAATTCTGGAACTGAGCCGCCTGATCAGAAACCAGTGCTACCCATTCCTTTGGACCAGAAACCCCCTGTCAGTGCTGCGGAACTCCTTAAAGACAATGTGGCAAGTGGGACTGGGGGAGGAGGGCCTCCACTCGCTGTGGTCAAAAAGGAGCCCAAATCAAAGACACCCTTCATCTGTGGCTACTGCAATAAAGCTTTCCGGGACAGCTACCATCTGCGGCGGCATGAGTCCTGCCATACTGGCATTAAGATGGTTTCGCGACCGAAGAAGACACAAACAGCCCCCACAATGGTGCCACTAATATCCACGGTACCGCGTGAGAATAGCGGAAACCCTTCATACATCACTACTGTAGCTGGCATCTTGACGACAGCCACCACGTCGACGTCAACGGGAACGAGCGTCATGTCGCCGATGCAACACCAACACCAACACCAACACCACCAACAGCATCATCATCATCATCAGCAGCAGCAGCAGCAGCAGAGCATTCCTAAGAAGCCGCCCAAACCAGTAAAAAAGAACCACGGCTGCGATATGTGTGGTAAAGCCTTCAGGGATGTGTACCACCTAAACCGACACAAGCTGTCACACTCGGACGAGAAGCCGTTTGAGTGTCCCATCTGCCAGCAGAGGTTCAAGAGGAAGGACCGCATGACGTACCACGTACGCTCCCACGATGGCGGCGTTCACAAGCCTTACATCTGCTCTGTTTGTGGGAAGGGATTCTCCAGGTACGTCCAACTGAATCTGCGCATGCACACACACACAAGAGTGGAACTGTTCAGTAACGGCAACGGTTGGCTTAACACAATGACTCAGTGACTCGGGGGAAACGGCTTTCAAAATGTCACTTTTTCTGTTGCTGTTTTTGTGTACTTGGCTTCAGCTGTGAGTTTGGGCCTTCCGGGAGGCAGGAGAACACACTGCTGTGTGCTGGGTTTATGACATGATTCTATTGGGGGAACCTGAATCTAATCTGGATCACGAGCCAATTGTTTTATAATCAGAAATGATCTCCTGTGTTTCCTTGTCCCCGTCTCACCTTGCAGACCCGACCACCTCAGCTGTCATGTCAAACATGTCCATTCCTCGGAGAGGCCTTTCAAGTGCCAAGTCACGGTGGGTTCCACGACTCTACTGTGTCTGTACATATCACTTTACTGTTTGCCCTGAATTTAGAATTGAGACATTTTTTGACGCCACAGCTAAATCAACCGACGACGTCTTGTGATCGCATCAGATAGCCTGGTCAGCGTTAGGACAGTGCTGACTGTAGGGTCGTTTACAACACCTCTTACCACTCTCAGGAGTGTTATGGTTTTACATGACGGTGTCGTAGCCCGATAGTCACTTATGACCCTATCACCTATTAGCTTCATTTGGTTAAATGTATTGTCCTGGTATGAATAACTCTTATTTCTGTAGCCCAACATGATGAATAAATTCGAATCAGAATTCCCTTAATTGTCTTAATTGTTGTACAATAACTTGTAAATGAGATTGGGGTGCAGTTTTAGTTGCACCGACTTCCAAGAACCAGCCGTTGTTTTCTGCCACTGCCGCATTAAAAGGAGGTTAAGCGGACGGTCCCACTTGAGCCTTGGAGCAGAAACAACTGTGTCCCCCAGCAGGAGCTATAGTGTTCATAAGAACTATTGTTTGCTGACGTTGTTGCTGACCTGCACCTGAGCGAGCAGGTCAGGCGTGAACGTGTCAGGGATCGCTTAAAACCCAAACAAACTGCTGGCAAGGAGCAATTCCAGTCACATGGTCTCACACACACACACACACACACACACACACACACACACACATTGATTTTGTCAGGCGTCTGTAGAATGACCCTGTTTCCACTGGATTTGTCTTCCAGGCCTGTACCTCCGCCTTCGCCACCAAAGACCGTCTACGCTCCCATATGATCAGGCACGAAGGCAAAGTCACTTGTAACATTTGTGGCAAAATGCTCAGCGCCGCCTACATCACAAGTCACCTCAAGACTCACGGCCAAGCCAGCTTCAGCAACCCATGTAACAATAAAGGTAGGTGCCATGTCTTCCTGCAGCCAGTATTCCCGTTCCATTCACCATTGTACCAGCAGGGATGTAATGTACAGCAGCATTGGAGCTCGCTCTGGCTAGTGCTGCTCCAAAGACTCTGGAAGGAGAACAGCTCAGAGTGGAGTTAGATCTGAAGAAAAGTGATAGAAAGTCATGGTACTGGATTGGGGTGGAGATCGGTGCGTTGATGTGACGTTACTATTAGATAGAATGATCGAATAACATCATTAAGAACATCTGACCTTGATGAGTCAGGCAGAAAGTACGTTTCTGACCTTATTCACACACTGACACTGTGTTTTTTTTACGCACATTTGATTATCATGTTTCCATCCAATACGTCGGAATTATCGCTCGTTTGGGGGATGGGGGGGCAAAAAGAAAGAAACACACTATATCCACACAACCGATGTTATAACCCTAAAGAATTTGAATTAAAATCCCCATATCACATCTAACGTTCCCCCGTGTGCTTGCATGTCTGGGATGTCCTTCACTAATTCCTCTGTTTGTCCACATCAGTGTTTTCATGTTGTGACAGGAACGTGAAGTTCTAATGTTCTCAGAGTAGCTCGACCCACTGACTGACACAGACTGAAAATACCCAGCTCCGTTCAGCATCTCGGCCATGAAGTCTGTCCTCATGAACCTCTGGAACAATCCAACAAACAAATATCAAACGACACGCCAGTTTGCAACAGAAACCATCGACCTCGCCCGACCCGTGTGTCCTAGAAATAGAATAACCTAGAGAGTAAACTCACACATAGACAACTGTAACTTCTTGTGTACCCCCCAGTGCACGACTCGATATTTGACGCTGACTCCCACGTAGTGGCCCTGCTGCCGTGTGCTCTTGTAACCCCATATGTGTCTGTATTCCTGAATAGGCATAAGTGACTGGCAGTGGAACCACTCAGGGCCACGAAAAGGTAATTCAGTAGCTCGTAGCGTTCGGTAGCACCCCCCCCCCCCCCCCCACACACACCCCTCCTCCCTCCAAAACATTCATTAATACCTGCAAACCAGCAACACAAGTGGCCATTTTTAAAACAAAAATAGTTTGTTTCATGACATGTCGTGTCACTCACAGAGGCAGATCGCTGTGATTCCCGATTTCTAAGACTGACGTGTGTGTAAGGTTAAATTTCATGAAGCAGGATCAGTAGATCATTTGAATTAACCGCAAACTGGATGCAAACTACCTGCCTGTCCCTCCTCTCTCACTGTGCACCGCACTGATCGGCTCAGTCAACCCATCCATTCGCCACAAGGTCCAAACGAACGCGCGTGCGACGACGACGACAACAACGGCCTCACGGCGCGCGGTTGAGACGAGCCGACGATGACCATGTGATCCGTAGAACGCATCCAGTGTTTTAGCGCGCCGAGCCCACGATGTCCTGGACAATGTGTACCTGTTGAACCTTGAGCTTTGAATTGAAACAGACAGACAGTTAGCTGGTTAGTCTATTGATCCTGCTTTTTGAATTTACCCCTCAGGTGAGTTGACGGTAGGAGAGATTTTAAATAACTCCTTCCAAGTCCTAATTGACAACTCCCACAAAGGTAGGTTTCTTCCACGATATTACCACAGTTGACAACATGAATTCATGATGTATTGACATTTGCAGTGACCGAGCCAAGGAGCTGTTGGCTTTCGTTTCGGGGGTGTGGTGGGGTGGGGTGGGCGTGTCTTATTTTCAGCCAGTTAACCAGGCTCCCCGTCTGTCTGCTCTGACACAGATGCAAACAACGTGCACACCAACTCCGCCACCACGACGCCGGCCACCAACTCGGTGGCCATCACCTCAGCCGTCAACCGCGGCGGCAACGCCAGCAATCCCGTCACCATCGCCGCCCAGATGAACATCGCCACCAGCACGGTCAACATCACGTCGCAAGTCAACCTGCAGCATCCCGTCACCATCACGGGCCCCGTGAGCCTGGCGTCCGTCAACATCCCGACCACGGCGCACATGAATATCGCCCACCCGGTGGCGATCACCACCCCGATGCCCATGAATATCACCGGGCCTCTCAACATCGCCATGAGACCCATGGAGAGCATGCAGTTTCTATCGCAGGTTCTGCCGTCGTCACCTCCGTGGTAGAGCGGCGCGTTCAGCCCACGGAACTGCTGAGAATGTTTTAGCTGCCTAATGATGGACGCACCGGTCAAATCCAGGAGATCGAACGTGTGTTCGGATTAAAAGCTCCTTCAAATGAGAAAGTAACACTAATTGTCCCGAATAACAGTGATTGTTATGTGCTGGAGTATTTATTACAGGGTTAATTCATGCTCATACATAGGAGAAAAAAGGTTTTAGGCAACCACTAGATGGCAGCATCTCGGCTTTTAAATTGGTTCTATGGCAGCAGTGGCAGTGATTCCCGTCCTCTCTTATTTTTCAAACCCCTTTAGCTGCGTTCGGTGCCATAGTTATCAAGTACATTGTGACTATGTCACAAAACTTGGTACAAGGGCAGATGATGAAGACTTAAAAAAAAAAAAACACTTCCACTTTGCCCTTTTTTATTTTTCTTTCAAATATGCAGGTTAGGCCCTGCAACGTGGCGACGCCTCCAGAGCGCCCCCCGCCGGTCACCTGTCGACAGCTGGGATCGGCTCCAGCATCAAGTGCGAATGCAGGTTACAGAGACGCGTCGACGTCTGGAACCCGACAGGAACACGAGGGCGTTTGAAGGTCGGAGGCTTCAAGTGTCAAAACAAAACAAAACCTTTTATGCCAAAGATTTTCCAAGTATAGTGTTTTCCTGCAAATGTTACATTTCAAAAAAAGAAAAGGAAACCTTTAAGCATCCTTTTAGAAATGTACACCTGGTAAGAACCCAGAGTCGTGACATTTCTTTTATGGAACATTAATGTTCGTCATCTCCGTTTCGTCTCGTAAAATCTCCGTCACATTTCCGAACACGTTCAGTATTTGTAATCTCGTTTGGCAGTTTTCATATCGGCCAGATATCACAATCACGTCCTCTCGCGCGTTGGTTCGTATTTGAACTCGTCAGATAGACGATAGGCGAAACCCTTCTAGACCTTTCTGTCGGCCACTGAAGGACGGTCGGTTCCTCAGCTGGTTTGTGACGTGAAAGACGAGCGACACCCTACGATACCGTAGCATTGTTCACCAATCTTACGTGGAGATGTGTTGTTCTGAAATGCTTCCTCAAGATTTAGTTTCATGTTCTTTTTTATTATTATTATTGTTATTATTACTTTTAGTGGACTTATCAGTATTTAATAGTTAATGTATTTTTTAAGAGAGAGAGAGAGAGAAAAAAAGCTTTCATTTTAGAGGAGGGGATAGGGGTGGGGGGTGGAACGAGCAATACTGCAGATTTCGCTGATGGTAGAAGCCGGTTCGATGGCGGCTTCAAACCATTGACTCCATCCGTGTTTGTGTTTGGAAAACGTCTGTCACCGTCGGATACGACGTGTACCTGAGAATTATTTATATCAGTGCTTGACAGTTCAAGGTACTGCAAGGAGG
>CAAKHB010005402.1:0-22314 GCA_901007665.1 Aeoliscus strigatus
TTTATCGAAACTTTAGCAGGCTAAATAAGGATATCTGCCAGACTCTGAAGACTATTTGGCAGAGAGACTTGGATTGCGAACTGAGTGAGTTGGAGTGGAAGGGAATAACCGGAAACTCAGGAAAATACATCAGGGAGGCTAGAGGGAAGTTTACTCAATATAAGATAATACACAGGTTCTACTTCGCTCCCTCTAGACTCCATAGGATGGGTTTATTACCTGATAATCTGTGTTGGAAATGTGGTACACAGGCAGGGACTTTCCTACATGTTTTATGGGAATGTAGTCTGATACAGCCATTTTGGGTAAAAGTATTACAACATCTAGGGAAGGCTCTGGAGATAGAGATCCCAGTCACTCCAAGATTGTGCTTACTGGGCGACCAATCACAAGTAATGGGAGTGTCAAAACAATATTTTGCAGTCATAAAGGTCGGGACGGTTACGGCAAGGGTATTGAAGAGTACATCCCCATCAGACTATAAAGGGTGGATTGAAAAAATGGCAGAAGTTGCATCGTATGAACGGATGTTGGCGAGAGTCAGTGACAGTGAGGACGAGAGAGGGCTATGGGAACGTCTTTTTTTACCACAAGCTCATAGGAACAACTGGGAAAGAACTGAGACAATTGTATAGCTGTGACTGAATAATATAATAGTGTGTGTGAATTACTCTGTATTGGCATATATATGTAGGTACCATATACCAGGGAACCACTGTAACCCCACCCAACAGAACTGTCTCTAAGTGTGAAATAATAAAAAACATGTTTCAAATTAAAAAAAAAAAATTAGCTCTTTGTACTGTCCAGTCCGACGGTGGCGTGCTGCTGCTGGAACCTGACTATTCAGAGGGAACCTTTGAAAGGGGATTTAAGTTCCTATGTCCTCTCATCACATGCACATAAAAGTTTGCTTTTTTGTGAGGAAATCTTTTATAGAGCAACAACAAGCAGATTAGCTGGTCTGTGTTGCAGGCGCATATCGGACAGAAAGAACACTTCCCGGATCATATGAACTTACCTCACATCAACCCTCTCGATTTTATGCCTCTATTTACTGCTCCGGCTCACATACAACTGTGGCTTGTTGCTTTTTATAGCTCTGTGATCTAATGTGGACGCTGACAGGTCGACAGGCACAGCAACAGTTAGAAACAGTCGATTGAACTCATCTGCTACTGAAAATGGTGTGGGGTCAATTATGTAACGTTTGTGCGTGTGTGTGTGTGAGTGAGATGCAACTTCATAATTATGAAAAGAATAGGGAAGTTTATCTTGCTTCATTTATTTGAAAAATAAATTGACTGTAAATTGAGTTTTCTTAGAAAGACAGCTCATAACAATATTCCTGTGGGAGATTGTTTCTGCTTTGTTAAAGCACAGTTCCAGTCATAATTTACTCAGACAACAGTTCTATTTACATCTGAGAGATACATGTTTGCTCGAGGAGAAGAATGACACAGCGCTTGTTTAAACACACAACATGAACTTAAATAAATTTAACCTTAACTTAAATTCATATAAAATATGTAATGTATCTTTGTTCCCATTCCATCAGCAACAGTTTTTCATATTATGATGCAAAAAAAGCACAGTGCATAAGCAGTATTTGCAGATATTGAACATAAATATGTATGTCTGATGATGGTGAGGTATCCGACAGCTAGAACTGTACAAATGGGATGTTTGCCAGTTGATGGTGTGAGGGAGAGGAGAGGAGAGGAGAGGAGCTGAGCGATGTCAGAGGATGGGACACAGCCGCCGTTTGAGTGACAGCTGATCATCCAGTCTGTGGAGCAGCGCCAAGAAGTTACGGTTTGGGTAAATGGCTCTTTTCTGTACAACGTGTCTCAGAGCATCATCCAGAGAGAGACGCTGCCGCAACATGAGGTACGCCAGGACCAGAGAGGCAGATCGGCTCACCCCCATGATGCAGTGCACCAGCACTTTACCTGCACAGGAAGGAATATGACGTGAATAATCTGAAAGGGAGAAAAAGGTGTGATGCAAAGGCATTCACTGGAGATTACCATCTGGTTTCTTCAAAGCTTTGTGTATGAAGTCAGCTGCAGCTTTGAAGTACTGACTGAGGTCAAAGTGCTCGGAATCCTCTGCAGGGATGCCGCAGTAGACGCATGTGTTCCCGTAAAAACTCTGCTCACCGATGCTGCCCTGTTGGGAGTGAGCTGCGTTCAGGACGTGGGTGATGCCCAGTGTGCATAATCGCTTTCTGTTCTGTGCAACAGCTCTGGAAAACACACAGACACATCGTGTCAAATGCAAACAGTTTCTTCCTCCGTGTGGTTAAAAAGAGGCACTCACACGTTTCCTATGTACAAGTTTGGCCACACTTCATCCACTGCTGTCAGCTCCAGTGTGCAGGAATCCAAGACCAACTCCAGTTTTTTAATGAGCGCCAGGTCCTGTAGCTGGTTGCACCCTGACATTTTCTTTGCTGCAGACCGCTTTCTGTGCAGCGTCGTCTCTCTGCCCGACTGCTCAGAGAGAGACGGCAGCAGGTGGCTGTTTGAAAACTGCCTCGCTCTAAAATTAGCTCTCTGTGTTCAGTGTGACTCCTTGCTGTTATTTAATGTTGCATTGATTGTTATACTCAGTGACGCCAAAGGTCTTCAGGGTGGAGGACAGGGACTTTCTGTCACCGCTGAGGTCACACTGGGTGACGACAGACACGTTCAGTGTTTGCGTACAGTAATTGTGTCTTGTCTGGTGCAAGCAAGGACGTTGTTAGACCACTGCAGAGATCATTGTTGGCTGTTTGCTGCCTCGGCCACTTTGCTCTGCAGGTTTCGGTCCAGGCTGAGCAGCTGTTGCAAAAAGCCTCTGTTAGGGAAGATCCAGCGTTTCTCCTGCACACAGCGTACAGAGGACAGGAGGCTGAGGTGATGGTGAATCATCAGATAGGCCAGGACCAGCGCTGCTGAGCGACTCACACCGACAGCGCAGTGCACCAGCACTTTACCTGGAGATGAAAAAACATACAGAAACACATTTCTTTTTGTGGTCTCCGAACGCATGCGTGAGCGTGTCGGCTATTGGTACCTCCTGATGCCAGCGCCTGGTTGATGAACTCAGCAGCAGGGTAGAAGAAAGGTGAGAGGTCAAATGTCGGCAGGTCGTTGGCCGGCACTCCGTAATACTTCACTGTGGTTCCATAGAAGTCATCGCTGCCTTTACAGCAGAGTTTTCCGTGCGCGGCGTTCAGTACGTGAGTGATGCCCAGCTCCCACAGCCCCAGCTTGTCATGAGACATAAACCTCAAACACCGAGCGTTAACGCGTTAATAACCGCCCGCACATATGTCAACCTCATGTGCACCGCAGCATACTCACATGTCTCCTAGGTACAGATTGGGCCATACTTCATCTCCATGGCGACAGGAGCGCGGCGCCAAATGTAAAACCCCCTCCAGCTCCAGGAGACATGGGCTGACCGACGTCGTGCTCTGTGAGTCTAGTAAATCACAGTTCACATCAGACTGACGACTCATTTTCGATCAACAAGTTTCCCCCAAACTGAAGCACAGTGCAGTGAGCGTGGAAACGCTGTCACATCGCTCTGAGCGCCATCAACAGGTGCAGGAGTTTAATGACGGCGCAACAGTCAAAGTGTTGGGAACGTGCTTCCTGAGCCAAGTCGTGTTATTTTGATCATACGGCATTAATCAGGATAGAAGATAGACGACCACTCTGGCCAACAAGAACAAGACTTAGAGTGGGTGGCCATCTGCCTCGACCGGAAAGAGTTAGATTGATAGAACAAGTGAAAAGTAAACTGAAAAACAGAGGTGGATAGAGGTGGATTACAATAATTGAATAGGATGATGTGCACACACACACACACACACACACACACACACACACACACACACACACACACACACACACACACCAGCAGGTGTCAGTGTGCTTCAGTTAGCAGTCATGCCAGAGGCCAGCAGCTCCTCTTGACTTGTGTTGTTTGTTCCTGTCTGTTCCTGTTTTGTGTTGCCTGGTTGTAAGAAGCATGTTGGCCATGAAACGCTGCTGCTGTGGGAGACAGTCAGCGCCTCTTCTCCCTCTGAAGACCCACAGATAGACGATCCATGGTAAGAGAGGCGCCCTCTGCCAGTTTCTTGTCTATTCCTAGACTTTAAAGTGACTTCATGTTACTTCTGCTGAACATGGAGTTTTCTGCTGTTCGATCAGGGAATCGTCTCAATGTTCCACCGTGGCCACAAAAACAAGATTTTATCGGAGGATTTACACAAATGTGGAAATGTTAAAGTGTGGTGTGACATTGTGTCCCAGGGGTGAAGAGACTATGAGGTCTTTGTTAAATTGTGTGTGACAGACTGGATCTCTCTCTCTCTCTCTCTCTCTCTGTGACACACACACACACACACACACTGCTGTGTGTCACAGCTTTCTGACTCACTGTCACCCATGCAAACAAGCTGACATGGCACATATGAATGACATGCTGCAAGAGTCTGCCAACAATATCTACTGTGAGATATTTGTGGTCGAGATGACAATTTATAGCAGACAAGGTTCTGTAGGTTTCATATCTCTGAATAATTGTCTTGAATTTGATGAATTTAATAGTTATTATGACACATCGGTAAATCTTTATTTCCCATCAGAACTCCCAGGCACACACATTTTTTAACTTAAGTTACTTTTGTTAGTGGATGCCATTGGCCGTTGGACCGTCATGTTGTTTGAGCCTTGCAGACCTTTGAGCAATAGGGAGGAACAGGGCGAGTGAGCGAGCAGCGTGGTGATGAGCTTATCAGCAGGTCAAAGGGCAAATGTTTGTTTCATCAGTTCTGGAATCTGTGGGAAAGAAAGTGTAAATGTTGTCTTGTAGTCAACTGCAGCTCTGTTGGAGCAAACAGATGTGGATTATTCTCTCTGTGTTCCTGCTCAATAAAGACACGAACAACCCTCCTGTAGTGTGTCCTGACTTGCAGTTTTGTACTAACAGCCACAGTCGTCAAATGTTCCCAGAACAAAGACAGAAGAGACTTTGATCAGTGAGAACAAGGGGCAGCAACGTCCATTTGATTAAATCGTCTTTTCTTTGGTTTCATTTCTTTTCAGATGCAATTTGTGTGCTTCATCATGCCTTTATCAGGCCCTGACTCTGTGTGTTTGTGTGTGTGTGTGTGTCTGCAGTAGTATGGCGAACATCGAGGCCAACGTAGGTGCTTGGAGCTGTATGCAGGCGGCTCGGTGGCTGGAGGAAGAAGGTTTTGGTGAATATGTAGAGCTGCTGTGCACTCAGCACCGCCTCGACGGGCCCAGTCTGCTGGCTCTGACTGAGGCTGACCTGCGCGGACCTCCGCTGGGCCTCACCGTGCTGGGCGATATCAAGCGGCTGACTATCGTCCTCAGACGCCTCCAGAAACAGAACCATGCCCAGCTGGAGGAGCTGGGTCTCCAGGCTGCGCACAGCTGCACTGCCGGACTCGGCGCTGCTCAGGTGAACTGGAGCTGCGATGGAGATGACAAGAGGTGTAACGGTGTTGACCGGTTGGGTAACGGGACTGAGCTGCGTCTGAGGAACGGTGAACGATCTGGACATGGGTCAGGATCGGCAATGTGTGACATACACTTGAACGGGAGGTGTAGGCAGCACCTAGCTGGCAGGTTGGACCCGGAGGTCTGGAAGACAGTCCTCAGTGTCATATATGTGTTTTTAGTGTTTGGATTCACGTCCTTCGTCATGGTCATTGTACATGAGCGTGTACCAGACATGAGGACGTACCCACCGCTGCCCGACATATTCCTGGACAGGTATGTTTCCTGTTTCCTGTTGTCTTGCTCTGATAAACACCAGTAAGAATGTACATAAGATTCAGCTTGTTGAGCAACTGTACCCAAACTCCAGAGTTCATGTGCACATGCTCCTCGTATCTAATCTACCTGCTGATTCACTGTTTTTGTACAGCGTTCCCAGAATCCCTTGGGCTTTTGCAATGGCAGAAGCCTGCGGCCTCATCCTGTGTTACATGTTTCTGTTGACCCTCCTGCTTCACAAACACAGGTAGTTCACGTGGCACCAAGCACCCCGACATCACCACACTCGTACGTCCAGGTCCAACCAGTATTGGATGTCTTTGTCTTAGGTCCATTCTCCTCCGGCGTCTGTGTTCTTTGATGGGAACTGTTTTCTTGCTTCGTTGCTGCACCATGTTTGTCACGTCGCTGTCTGTGCCGGGGCAGCACCTCCAGTGTGCCAGTAAGGTGGGATGACGCACACAACAGACACCAACTCTTCATGTTGTCCTTGTTTCTGCCATAGGCACCAAACATTTCATTATTAGACATGTTATTTATACCAGAGCTGGTAGATGACCTCTTTTACTGTAACAAAACAAAGAACCATGCATGTACTGTATATAGAAATGCATACATACAATGCAAGATTACATACAAATTTGACCTATATATATTTACCCAACTCTACAAATATTATTTTTGAAGCACAAAATAAGCAAAGATGTGTTTCTTGTCCCGACTCTTCCCTTCTCTCCAGACCTACGGTGGTACATGGGAAAAGATACAGAGAGCGCTAACAATCTGGACGGGGTTCGGGATGACTCTGACCGGCGTCCAAACGTGTGGCGACTACATGTTCAGCGGACACACCGTCGTCATCACGATGCTCAACTTCTTTGTGACCGAATGTGAGTGCAATCCTATTTAGCACATCCCGCGTTGCGAGTCTTTAAACTTGGTTTTATCTGAGTAACAGCATCCCCTGCTGGTACATGTGGTAATTACAGGACAGTTGTGCACTTAGATCTTTTCATATGTAGACTACTGCACTACTTGTAACATTATTTAAAGGGTGTCTGTGTGGTGGTGGTGGGGTGACTCTGGTTCAGCACTGATTGTTTGTGTTCTTTCGGGGTGAATAATTTGAAAAAAAAAAAAAAGTCCACTCCTCATTTTATGTTGATCTGATTACTGTGACATCACTGACGTGGCAGTGACATTTTAGGCTGTCTTTCCATGTTCAACGTCCTCAGATACAGTCAACTCATTTTTTCCTCTGAGCTTCCTGGCAAACGCATCACTGGTCTTTTGCAGCGGATGTGGCCTCTGCAGAGAAGATTCCACATAGTTTCATCTCATAACACATTAAACACAGTAAACCATGTATGTTTAAGGTTTTGTTTTTCAGGTATTATAGGTAATGTGGTATTAAAGAAGTCTCAGCAGTCATTCTTAGCTGCGTATATGAGGATTATTTCCTCTGCAGGATTTAACACATTAGGTTTGATCATGATTGTTTGCAGCAGCAGGATGGAGGACGTGAGGTTGACCTCAAAAATAAACCGCAGTATTTGTGCTGGTGAAATGAACATGTGAATGAACAACAAAAACCTACAAACCTACGTGTCCCCGTATTTTCAGACACTCCACGAACCTGGAATCTGATTCACACCATCTCCTGGGTGTTGAATCTCTTTGGGATTTTCTTCATCCTGGCGGCTCATGAGCATTATTCCATCGACGTCTTCATCGCCTTTTACCTGACCACCCGCCTCTTCCTCTACTACCACACCTTAGCCAACACCCGTGCCTACCAGCAGAGCCGCAGGGCACGCATCTGGTTCCCCATGTTTTCCTTCTTTGAGTGCAACGTCAACGGACCTGTCCCAAACCAGTACCACTGGCCCTTCAATAAACCTGCCTTCCTTAAGACCCTGATTGGCTAGAACAGCAGCTAAATGGATTGGGAAAACCTGAATGAGTTTCTTATCAGTTTTCTCTCTCATTTCAACAAATGGATTATCTTTACTTACTCTTATCATTTAATATGTTGGGACTTACAGTAATTTGCTGTATGCAGATATTTAAAAGACCATTTTCAGATTACAGGGTAATATGTGAGGCTATAATGAAAAGACAATTTGCGGATTAAGAGTGGAAACAGGATGAGAAAACTCTCAAAGATTTGGACAAAAACTCACCTAAGTCAAAGATATGTTGATTGTTTTATTTTTAAAATGTAGCATCTAAGACACAGGATGGTGACAGATGGTGACAGGGCTCAGGCTTGTATTTGCCTTTAATTAACACAAATCCTTGACATTCCCCATAGTAATGTTGCAGCTTCACTGTGGGCTCAGGTTGTTTGCGTGTGTGGTAAAAGCATATATTAAAGCGGTGTGAGCGTGACACCGCTTTAATATATGCTATGGGTTGGTTTGGTGACACAAACCATGGTTTTGTTCATGGAACAAAACCTCTTTTCTCTCTTAAGAGAGGTTTTGTTTTCTATGCCACTTTATGAAATGACATGTCGGCTCCAGTAATGTCATGATTTTGGTGACAGAACTTCCTACATTCGTCTTTAAAATGAACCAAATGTCTCTGTGCAGTATTTCCATTCTGTTGTGATGTATAATAACTTATTAGTGCTAATTCACGTAATGCTTATCTCTTTTTTGCAGATTAACTATAAAAATCTGTGGAGCCGCTCCACCATGACAACACATACAGTACAGAGCCAAACTACATATTTTTAAATAACTGTTTACAATGAATGCCTTTATTTGCTATGCAAGTGACCTGTCTCTCTGCCTTATGGCTCAGCAATAAAAGTTTACAAACCACACAAACACAGTCGATGATTGACTGAACTGCCCCTTTTGAAGTTTTGAAATTCCCCCCAATAACTGCTTTATAAACTGAAATACAAGATTTAGGTTGTTTTGTTGTTGTTGTATCGCCTAAGTGAGAAATGTGGTTTTGCATTTCACTCAGTCGCAGCTGCTGTGGTTAAACTCCATATACGGAATTACGGTTCATCAAATGTAATTAATTTTTAAATGAGCTTACTGTGGAGTAATTGTTCTCGTAATTACACCAAGCTGATAATAAGTCATGTGCATTTCAAACAATTCCCACACGTCCCCTGTGGAACTTTGAAGCACCGTTTGCAGCACTTAGAAAACACACACACGCTGCTAATAGACGCACTGCTTCTTGTCGCTTGTCAGGCCTCCAGCTGAGTGTTTGTGTCTACCGAGGCATGCTGTCCTGTGTCACTCTCATTTCTTGTCGCAGTGACTAGTGATGAGAGATTTGAAAAACCCTCCAAAAGGTGAGTTGCCATGGCAACCGTTGGTAGAAGAAGCAGCATATGTGGTGGCATGGAAGCTTTTCCCTGCTGTTTCACAGAGGGTGAATGAACAAGGAGCAGTTAATCAAATGCTGTTGTGTGTTTTGGTAATGTCCTGCAGCTCATAATACTTAATGTGATCCAAATCACATAAATGGTGCACAATCACTGACCAGTGACCAAAACCCTGAGTGGTACGTATGGGAAGCATCATTATTTGGGCTCTGAGAAGATGAGATCACATTGATGTTTATTTTCATCACTAGACATTTCTTATATGCAAATGTTAAGCTCATGTGTTGTAACGAGCATTTCTTCACCTCTGAATATCATTTTCTTTCACCAGGATCCCTAGTGGTGTTTGTTCTTGCGCAGTGTAAGCTGCTGTCACATCTGAGTATTCTGTACGATAGTGCAGCAGAATCCGAGTGTACGGAGTGACCTCTGCACATTAGTTCACATTTCATGTTTCAGTTGTCTTTAACTACCCTCCCCACACACACACACACACACACACCCTTCCACGTATCTTGGTCTGCACTGACACAGGTGCCACTTTCAGGATGTAATTGGATGAAACCACCACTGTGTGACAGCAGAGATCGGTGCACAGAGGAGCTTTGGCACCCTGAAGCGCTCCAATAGCTCAACAATAGCCACCCTCAGCACTGCCTCTCACTGAAACAGCCTGGCTCCTGTGATGCTCTGCTCATTCACCAACTCTCATGTCTGTGGACGCTCATCGCATCCTCCCTCATTGTGGCTTCATTCCTCCACGTAAGTGCCTTGCTCTTTATACAAGACTAGAAAATGGATTATCTTTAATTAATACCTGAATATGTTTTCTATTTAAGCAGTTGTAAAAAGGAAAAAAAAATGTATGCGGTGTTGTCTCTGCCCCTGTCTATTGTCATATGCCATGTGTATTTGTTTGTTTTCCATTTCAACGACAGCTAACAATTTACAGGAGGCTTTTATGAACGTATACATTCACTTTCAATAAGCAAACAAACTAAAATAATGACTGATTTGCATAAATCTCATTATACAGATAAGTATTCATGTGCAGAGAAAAAACATCTGATAACATTTTATGTGTGTCAGTGTGTCTCTGTACCCTCCAGCAGAGAATAATTAGGCTTCAATCATTAAGTTAGGTCAAGCACATCTCAGTGCTGTTTTCCTGCTGCTCCATATGCAGAAGGCAGTGTGTTCCACTGTACATGTGTGTGTGCACACTGGTGAGTGGTGATATTCCCTGGCAGTCTAGTGCAAAATTGCAATGAGGGAGGCAGCACCATCATGATTTTATAATCTGAATCTAAAACGAAGCAGCAGGTTCACATAGAATGTCAGAGGGTTTTTATCTCTTTGTCTCTTTGTCCAGCACTAAGAAGAAATGTGGCAGAACTCATGGTCGTTATCATTTTTAACATATGTTTTTTGGTCAACAACAACAAATCAGCAGAATGGCAGCCATGATCTTCTCTTTATCTATCGATGTATGTCTCTTTCAAAATGCAATAATAGTAATAATGTGAGAGCAGTCCTTCAGTTCCAGCAGTAAAATGAATGACCTTTTTACACTTTTTCTTTAAATAGATCAGACTTATGGATCCGTGTGAAATGTGTTTCTGCTGCACTGCAGTGAATTTGCAAATGGTGGGAAATCGTGCTAATTTACCATTTCTTGTAGATATGCAATGGACTAACTAAACTAAACAATATGCGAATAGCTTTTCACCCCCATTCATGCACATTTGTATTTAATATCTTTCCATTTTCATCACTGAAAATATTCCTTGTTTTCACTGAAATACAGCATTGCATTAGTTTAGCTTCACCTCCTTGACTGTAAAATGTATGGAAATTATAACTTCCAATATACATTGGTTCAGTTTGGTTCAGTCAGTCAGAATGAGTGGATTTCCATTTTCTGAAGTGAAGATGGCTAATTAATTACTACATAATACACTTGTAACACACTACACCTCTGTTGCCATAACACATCGTGACTCACTTCAGCAGAAAATGAAGGATACTGGTTCCAAGGATTGTCACCATGTGTTAAAAGAAGATGCTAAAATCAGAGCCTAGTGTGAGTAAAATGTTTCACGTAAAGTTCTAACAGATGAATTGTTGAAATGCAAAAGCTAAACTAAAAAAGCAAGCATCTGATTTCCACCCATACTGTGTTTTCTACCTAACATTACAGTCCTACATTGACTCTATCTACACTAATAAATTCACTGATGTCATTAACTGTCAAATAGTTAATATACAACATAGTTTTTAAAATATTTTAATTTACAACAAATATAAATTGATTCCTTCACCAAGAAAACATACCCTTACCATTTGGAAATACAGTGATATCATTTTTAATTCAATAGTTTTGTCAAAATTCATTGTTTTGCTTATAGTCGTTTTCTTCTAACTATTGAAGATGCAACAAATCTGTTCACACTGACTGATTCAGCCGGCTCTCAGCTACAACCTGTTAGTTCATGTCTTTATCTTCATTTGTTACCTTATAGTGCCTGAAAATTCACAAGCACCCTATTATTTACTGTTCTGGATCATATTGTCCAGCCTGTTGTCAGGACCCAGATATTTATTGTGCAGTTATATACACATAAGTAGAAAATGTTCCTGTCTCGCAAAGATAAAGATCCTTAAAAAAAAATCCAGATGGTTCTAGAGCACCAAAATATAATCATCTGTTCCTTGTCCCATCATCAACATATCCTGAAAATGCCATTAAAATCTGTTCATACCTTTTTGAGTTATTTTGCTGACAGACAGCCAGACGGACAGACAGATGGGCAGACAAACAAACAAACAAACTCAGACAAAAACATACATCCTTGGTGTAGGTAATTCCAGTCCCAGAGGAGAAGTTTGCCAGAGATCAAGGACTATTTGAAGGATAAAAGTGTTGCCGTGTCCCCATGTTGCTTCAGCTGCAGAGGTTTTCATGAGGATCAGCGTGGACTGTCCACTCCATGCTGGTGCCTCCTGCAGTGTCAAATTATGTCGGGCGTGTTGTTGGCTCTGCGCTGTTGCATCTGTTGTATACAGAAACATGAGTGATGTGCCACCTGCCTCTAGCTCCGTCAACACGCTGACAGAGCGTGTTAGTAATGATGCACCATGAAGTGACTGATAGCTATGTTAGCACGCCACTGATGGGAAATGATGGACTCATTTGCTTTATAATGTAGGTTGTCGTAGCACATGGCAAAGGTTTGAGGGGAGAGAGCTTCCATCCATTTTTAGGATTCTGACAATGTCACGACCCTTGATGTTGACGTAGCACATCATTTGTTGTGGAGTTGAAAAACAGAACACATTTTCATCTTATCAATGCTCTGGATTCACCCCTGAAACTTCACCTGGGTGGAAGGAGAAAATAATCCAGGAAGATGGTAGATACACAGAAGGAAAAAAGGTAAAATACAATAAACCTAGTCAAGACCAAAAACTAAAGATACCACAGATCATCAGCAGTACCTCGTCATACAAAGTGGAAATAAATCACAATGTCATTATTATAATAACCTTTGGAAAATGTACAATTTTAAATTAAACAGTGCAGAAAGTCAGAAATCTATGACCTCATCGTAATCATCACCGCATATTGCTTCAGCCAAGATGGCAATTTGCTCTGTCGGCCTGTCGGAGGGATTGAAAGCTAACTAAGTGGTCAATTTCCTTTCGCAATTGGCAAGAAGTGGGTCGATCTGAATCATGGGGCTGATTCATTCCACAGTCTGAGTGAATGAAGAATCAACAAAAAGTATTGTTGCATATTTCAGCACAGCCTGCCTCTGACATAGTCAGCTACATGATATAAATGAGACAAAAACATTCATTGAATTTTATTTCCAGAAGCATTCATTCATTCAAGTCTGTGTCTAAGTAGAGTTTCTCCATCATACAGGAATGTTGTGGGAAGCCAGAACTGAGCTGAACATCCTTACAAGTGTAAAAGAATAACCTATATCTCTCATTTCTTCTCTCCTTCATGCTGTACTTCTCTGAGATTAATAGGTTATTTTGAGCTGTACAAGAAATTGCTTTGCAAGTGAAACGTGTGTTTCTTCCATCTCCTTGGATGTTAGGATGGATGTTCTGATCCTGGGGGCTGGTGATGCTAAAATACTGGTGCGATGTCCTTGAGTGGCAACACAAGCCAGTTGTCCCCGACAACGACAGCTCTTCCTCTGCCCTTCAACAGCAGCGCCTCACCCGGACCTGAGCCATGGGAGGAGGGACTGTCTGAGCGAGAGTGGAGAGCGAATATCACCCAGCTCCTCTCTGACTTTTCTGTTCTTGGACATGATGAGCCGTGCCACACGTATCCCATCCTTACAGCAGGTCTGGTGCTGTGGTACAGCATCACGATGGTGTTGGGCCTGGTCGGGAACACGGGCCTCATTTGCATCATTGCCCGTCGCAGAGAAAAAGCCAATGTAACCAGCATTTTCATTTGCAACCTCTCCATCTCTGACATTCTGGTGTGTGTTTTCTGCCTCCCCTTCACCGTCATATACACTCTAATGGACCACTGGGTGTTTGGGTCACTGCTCTGCCGGCTTGTGCCGTTCATCCAGTGTGTTTCTGTCACCGTGTCAGTGCTGTCTCTAGTTTTCATCGCTCTGGAAAGACATCAGCTCATCATTAACCCATCTGGGTGGAAACCCAGCATCACACAAGCCTACATGGCAGTTGTTGTCATCTGGATTGTTGCCTGTTTCACCTCCTCGCCTTTCTTGGCTTTTCAGATGCTCACAAATGAGCCTTACAGAAATGTAATCCTGCCCCAGTCTCCGCTCGAACAGCAAGCTTCTCCTCCGGATTATCCAAACACTTCTCTCTCGCAACAAGTCTCCCACACATACTCCAACACTTCTGAGCTTCATAACTCGTACCGCAGCCATTTCTCTCATGTATCTGCTTCTCTGCATATGGAAGCCTGTCTGGAACACTGGCCATCGCAGCAGCAGAGGCTGACGTACACCACATGGCTTCTGCTGTTCCAGTACTGTGGACCTCTAACACTGGTCCTCCTTTGTTACATTCGGGTCTTTGTGCGCCTGCAACACCGTAAAAACATGCTGGACCGCACTAGAATCTCAGAGAGTCAGCGCATGACTCACAGCCGCAGAATCAACATCATGTTAGTTGCCCTGATAACAGCTTTTGCTCTTTGCTGGCTGCCGCTCACCATCTTCAACGTGGTGTCAGACTGGAACCAGGAGGCTCTGCCCGTCTGCCACCACAACCTGCTGTTCTCCCTCTGCCACCTGCTGGCCATGTCCTCCACCTGCATCAACCCCATCATCTATGGTTTTCTCAACTCCAACTTTCGCCAGGAGGTCAAAGAGATTCTCCTGCACTGCTGCTGCCGCCCTCTAGAAGAGGAGTGCGAGCATTTCCGCATGTCCACTGTTCACATGGAGGTTTCTCGCACCTCAGTGCCTCTTAACTGTGGGAAAGATTATGTTTAACTGTGAAAGCTGAAGACTTCTGATGGTACAACATGTCTGCTGTTATTTCACCTTAAATAAAAAGCACAAGCACATTTTGTCAGGTTTCAGGATGTGTGCACTAATTTATTTCTTTATATCATTCTGCATTAACAAATACACAAAACCTACATGGGATGATTAATTTTATTCTTATGGTACCCGTGTCACCCACAAAATATTGTGAGGATGAATACGCAGGTTTAATGTAAGCTGCATGTGATGTTATGAGCACAGAGTGTCAGAGAGAAAGACTGAATAAGTAGCAAGAACATACCGATAAATCACTGATCTTAACTGAAATCAAGATTGGAGTTTAAGATTACGATTAAGGAGTATACAATATCCTGTGAAGGCTTGTTGATGATATTATGTGTGTATATATATATATATATATATGTGTGTGTGTGTGTGTGTGTGTGTGTGTGGTACATTTGTGGTATTTGTGCTGTGAAATTGGTGTTTCGGTTTTAGCAGAGAACAGCCTGATGTGTATTGTGATTATGAGGGAAAACATTTTTGGGCACGGAAATAAGACAACAAGCAAAGCTTGCTTGCTGCTTAGTAGTTGTACATCATTTAATCTACCTTTATGCCTCCATAAAGGTTCTATATATTTTTCATCATTTGTGTTTGTCTGGATTTTTATGAAATTCTGAGCATAAGTGTACCTCAGCGGAATCATTTCACTGTTTGTTTTGTTTTTGATAGATATCTACAATATCTTGGTTTAGATAAATAGGCAGACAGACAGATAGACAGATAGATAGATAGATAGATAGATAGATAGATAGATAGATAGATAGATAGATAGATAGATAGATAGATAGATAGATAGATAGATAGATAGATAGATAGACAGATGGCTCTAATCTCAAAGAGGCATTCAGAGTTCTCATTTGTCATCATTTTACATAGTAATTTGACTAATACACATAGTTATATAAATATACCAAATGTTACACATGGTGGTGTCATGGTGGTGGTCTGTATGTGCAAAGAGTATTGTTGAAAGAAGTACGTCATTATGTATATCATCAGTTGTTTCTTACCTCTTGGTTTGCATGGTTTGCTGATGAACCTGTTATGAGAAAATCACTATACTCTTTTCAAAATCACTTTTTACATCTTGTGATGCAAGTTGTATCTGTTACACACTTTTATATTTATGAAAAACAAAAAACTAAATATGCTGTGATGTGTGGTTTATGTAATATGTACATTAAATAGGAATAATCAATAAATTTTATTGACATTTCAAAAAGTGAATGTTTCTGTAGAGTCATATGGCCACACTGGATAGGTTCTGATTCCTTATTTGGACCCTTCTTCTAGATCTTTCTCCTCTCTATGTGCAATCTTTATTCAATAGCACAACAGAATAACGATTTCTTTCTGCAAGTCTCTGTTGTTCCAAATTAAATATCAGAGACCACAACAGCTGATCCTGCACATGAAATGTTGCTAGTTTCACAGGGAGTTTGTCCACATTGTAGTTACAACTTTACAACAAAATTTAAGATTAAAAAAAAAAAAGATGCTGAATAAAATTCGGAATTTCAACAGGATTTTTCAGGCAATTCTATTAATTAATTATTGTATTAAAGTATTAAAGTATTGTAAAATCCAGAAAATGTAAGCCTAAAGACTCATAACTATTCATACCAAAACTCTTTCTAATGCAACAGATGCAATTCTTCCAGATAAAATTAAAAAGCATTCCGTTCTGCTGATTTGGTTATTAGAATGGGAAGATAAAGCTACATATAGTTTTAACAGCCCGATAGGAAACTCTTCAAAGCCCGATATTTCAAAGGAATCAAACACGGAGTGATATTCTGTTGTATGAAAGGTTTTCTTGAAAGCGCCTTTGAACTGTTTTACGTTCTCTCGCTGGTCGGAAGTGACGTCAACACCTCTCAGCCAATGAGCACAGACGATCCCACAATGCATTGCATCACGAATTGCTGGCGCCAATCATGTAGACGACGACTGTGAGGTGCTTTCGCGTTAGAGTTACGGTTAAATAGCCTTTATATCTTACTGCAGCAAAAAGTAAGTCAACGGCAGCGGGGGAATACCGTTACTAGACGGCCGCATTTAATCATCGGTGCCTCTGTTAGTTAGAAACTTCTGTCAGCATTGTACGGCAGACGTAACATACCGTCAACATTAGCATTACTAGCTTGATAAGAGACAAGTGAGGTTATTGCAACTATTGTTCGAGTGAATGATTTTTTGCCTTTTACGTCTCGGCTATGTTGAGACAGAGTTTCTCATGTGAAATCAGATCCCTTTCAGGAACTCTTGTCTTCACTTTGTATCAGGTCTTGTGTTGATTATTAATCCTCAAACATTCTGAAGCCGTGAAAATCGTTTGCATGTTTGCTCTTTATCTCATTGTTACATCGATATATCAGTAAAATGAATGTTATCACCATCCTTGGCAAAGACAGTGCAGTCTACCTGGTATTTTACGTTTAGACGTGAATATAGTTCCAAGTGAACAATTAATATCTTCATTATGCTTGTAAAGTTGTTCAACTAAAGAGGCCTGTGATGAACACCAGCGACAACTGTTCAGTTCTTAAAGGTAACAAACACCAGCAGCACTGCAAATAACACACAGAACCTTTCAATGCTCCGGTTTCTGTTTACACCTTGAGTCGATGTCTCCACAGATGTCATTGCCTACGTCGATGTGTGGTCGTCAGACAAGACAGCAAACTACTCAAAGCCATTCATACAGCAGCTGAATGAAATGGGAGCTCAGGTAAAGTTAAATTGTGCTGTACTGACATATCTTAAGTGTGTAAACTTATATAACCTACATGTCTTGTCTCAACAGGTATCAAAAACATTCAACAAACAAGTCACACATGTCATCTTTAACAACGGTCACCCAGCTACATGGGCCAAAGCCAAGAAAAGTCAAGTGAAGCTTGTCTCTGTTCTTTGGGTGGACAAGTAAGGAAAATAAATAACAAATAAATCATTTATGAATTGCCCTGTTGTGGGACAAATAATCTGATACTGTCCTAAGTTTTTTGCTTGACTTTGTGTTGTGTTAAATCCAGATGTTATGATGATGGCATCCGTGTGGATGAGGAGTTGTTCCCAGCCTTAAACGATGAAAGCAATCCTATACTGAAGAACAAGAAAGTGAGTATCAGATTTATGTGGTGAGATTATCATGCTGCAGATGTCCGTATGTCCAGTGTGATCTGACATATTCGCTTTAATTTACTGTTTCATCTTCATTTTTAATTTCCATTTCAATTTTTTAAAGTTATTCTTTAAATGTATTTTTCAATATCTCAAAAAGGTCACCTCCTTAAGGAAGGTGTATTTGTCTGTTAGCAAGATAACCGTAAAATAAAAAGTTATGAAATTTTTAGGAATTTGATAATGGGAGGAACAGATGATTAAATGTTGGTAGTGTTCTGGAACCATCTGGATTGAGAATCTGTTGAAGGATTCTTAATCATAGCGAGACAGGGTCATTTTCAGCATGTGTATTGAACTTCACAAGATCAGCAGTGGACTGTCTCTGTGGAGCAGTGGCTAGCATGTTTTACCGTTAACCTTGGGGTTCGAACCCACCCAGGGTAATAAAATAAAAAAGAAAAAACTGAACATTAGTGACTAAAGCAGGTTTTGATGATCAGTGAATTTATTACAGTAGATAAAATGAATGTCGGATGAGAATATTGGGTGAAAATCGCAAAATGGGTGGAAGGTCGGCACAGGTCTGTGTTGTCTGAGTGCTTTTCTAGATAATGATGTGTTCTCCATTCGCTTAGCATCGCTGCATGCAGCCCAAAGATTCTCCAGAGAGGACACCTGAGAATGACCGGCGCATGAGGAAAAAGTTAGACAAGATGATGAAAGACCTGGCTCCAAAGCAACCTCTGGGTACCAGCTCACTTTGTTTTTTTGAATCTTAAACCCAGATAATGCAGTTCACCATCTCATCTGTGGTTTTCTCCACAGTCACTGATGTGTCTCCTATCATTATTGATGAAGAAAATGGAATTATCTACAGCCCTTCAATGAAGAGGTCTGATTATATGGCACGGCGTTTGAAAGACATGAAGGAGAAGCGGGAAAACCTGTCGCTCACAGGTTTGTGCAGCAGCCGTATACAGTAAAAGTTTTCAAGTTTTTTGACACACCTGTAATTCACACATATGTCACTTTCGTTCAGCCTCACAAATGTTTGAATCCTCTTCACCCCCTGGACTGAAGCCGTCACTTGGAAGCTCACCAACTGTCTTGAAATGTGCGTATAACAACAGGAATTCTGTTGTTTTTTTGTGAAGCATGTTTCCATAGAGAGCAAGTGCAGTGTAAGCAATGACCTGATGCAGTCACAAATCTTGCTCTGAAAAGTAATTTCATGAACACACTATGAGCACACAATGTACTGTTGGTCTCTCAGGGCCTGTGTGTGTGTGTGGTTCTGTATGAGTCTCAGTCAGGGTTTTCTCTTTCTGAGAACTTGTTAAAACACCCTGACTTTTCAAGGTGCATTAAGAATGCCTGAAGGCATTCATACACCTTTGTTGTTGGCCTTCCGTTCCAGTTCCTATTGATTTAGACAGTCTTTGCTAGTGTTTGAAAAGTCTCTCTCTCTCTCTCTCTCTCTCTCTCTCGTTTCATTTGACAGGTGTGCTGTGTGGATAGTAGCTGATAATAATTATTAAATCCATTTAGATATTCTAAAATCCTCCTTTCAAAGTTAAATAGCTGTCTTGATTTTTTTTTTCTCCTTGATGTAGACATCCAGTCGGAGGATGATTGCAGTGCTTCTGCTGATGAACCTGGTTACTCCCCCGATAAGGAAGAAGGAAGGACACAACTGGATTTTGAGGATCACGACCTTCCTAAAGAACCAGCCAGGAGAGTCATGGAAAAAACCTGGCGGTCACACTGCCCTGATGTTTTTAAACGGAGGACTGTAAGTCCTCTGAAATGTCCAAGCTTTGAGGACACAGAGGAAAAAGAAGGAGGTGAAATGAGGAAGTCAGTGACAAAGACGCAACTGGAGAAACCCAAATCTGCAGGTGTGTTAGAAAGTCCTGGCCAGGAGATGGAAAATAGCAAGAAACCCCTGAACGAAAAAACACAATCACAGATAATCGTTTCAAATCCTGCTGTTAAAAAAAACGAACATTCTCCTAACAAATGTGAACGCATAAAACGAAATGACAAATCAGCAGCAAAATCATCTACAGAAACTAAGATCTGCACTTTGAACTCCTCACCAGCCAGGTCTAATGATGCTGCCTGTGGTGAAGCTTCTCCGTTACCAAGGAAGGAACTGAGGCTACCTAAAAGAGCCAGAGCATCAATCTCTGCTCTTGTACGATCTTTTAGTGAACTTCAGACGTTTGCCTCAGGTTCTGCTGATGGAGACGATGATGTGTTCGAGGATATTTTCTCTCAAGCTAACCATCACAAAAAAACACAAAGATCCCTTCTTCCTGTGGACAGAGACATTCAGATTCCTTTTGAGTTGGAACCGGTTCCAAAGAAAAGAAAACAAAGAAGAAGTGAAAGTGCTGCATCAGAAAGCAGCAGCATCGAGAAGAGGAAACTGGAGAAAGGTCTGACTAGAAGGACACGGCAATCCGATGCAAACACTGAGCCTGAAATTCATCCGCAGCAGGATCTTAAAGAATCTCCACCTGCATTGAACAGCAGGAAAGCAAACACCACACTGACTGCACACAGACAAAGCAAGTTACCATTTACAAAAGCCATCACAAGTCACCAAAAAACGCATAAAACAGCTTCTACATGTGTGCGGCCGGAGACGTCCGCTGGACCGGATCCGCAGAAACACTCTGATGAGCTTTATCACAAATCGGAAAGTGAGTAAAGGAAGACAGACATTATTAACAGTGAACCAACAATCAGTCTCCTAAAATATCATTCATCGGTGAATGAAAAGTGAATGTATTTGAACTTTTTGAATTTTGGATGGTATATATTTAGAGAAGAATAAAGACACCATTAACCAAAATAAACTTGTTTTTTATGATTATTCTTCTAATTGTTTTTAATTTGAATATTGATATTTTTCAATTTGTATTCTAATTCAGTCTTTGTTTAAGATGATTAACCTAAAGGGAAACATGTACAACTAATGTGACTCAATGATTGTTTTAGTTATCCTCCATTAATCCAGGAGTGGCTAACTTTTGTTACATTTGTTAATATTGACAAATAAGATTTAGACTGAGAATCATTATTTTCTGACACACCACAATAATTTACTGTTTATTTTGAAATATCAGCCAATATAGTTAATTTATGTTCAGTGTTTGTCACAAGACCTGATGGTTTGAGTCAAGTATCTCTGATGAGTCCTTTCCTGCTGATAGTGATTTTGATGTCAAAACATGAGTGTTATTGAAGACAGCTGTCGTTAAGATAAATGTGAACATGTTTCTAGTTCCTGTCGGATTGTGATGGAGGTGGAAACAAAGCATCAGATATAAGCTGCATGATCGCTTGACTGACGATTCTCAATTGTTCTTTTTCCACGAATGTAGGTAGAGGAAATGAACGCACAGCTGCAGCTGGTTTAACTGAGGTCTCAGAAGATGAAGACAATCAAAAACAAAGCTTGGCTCTTCAGAAAATATCCAAGACAAAGGTAGAAAAATACAGGTTTGTTCCTGATATTCACGTGATAAGTAATAATGTAATTTGACTTCTTAACCGTTCTCATTCTATCACAAACTGAAGTGTATCACTTGTCCTGATTCTGTCTCAATTTAACAAAGGTCATCTATTAAAGTGATGTTGTTACAGGTGACAAAATGAATTGGATCCAGGTGGTTTAAGAAGTAAACCAAGCAGCTGCTGCTGTTGCTGCTGCTGCTGCTGCTGCTGATGTGTGTTTCCTGTCTTGGTATTTTCTCAGTAAGCTGCAGGCAATTGATGCATCCAGTCAAGAGCTTCTGTCTGGTCTTGAGGGTTTCCTTTGTTTTGCTTCTGTGATGGCAGTGTATAACTTCCCCACTTGAAGTGCACCTGGGCTCTGTTTATGTCACGCTGGTAACCTCAACACGCTGTTACGGGGGGGACAAACCCCCCCACCCATTTTATCCCAACAGAACTACTTGAAGTTGACTCTAATCTGATTATTACCAGTTTGGAATTACTCTGTTGGGTCTGTGAGGAGTATAATACTAGATTAACGTCCAAATCAGGTATGAAATTTCATATTTGTTAACTTAATCCACAATATCATGACTTCTTTAAACCCTTTAGAGAGGAAACTAACAGAAAGTTTGTCTTCTTTCATTAACTGTCTCACAAGCCTCACTCAATTTTAGGAGTGTTTGGGAGGAAGATCACGTTTCTGTGTCTGTGCTCACGTTGGGTCTGATTGCAGCCTGATGTTTTTTAGTCATTGTGAGCTGCTGTTACGCCGTCTTTCAGTTGCTGCAATTTTCTCCTTTTACAATGTGTGTCCACAGAGAGTTGTTATCCAGACCCTGAATCTTCATCTGTTTGGGGTGTGTGTGTGTGTGTGTGTGTGTGTGTGTGTGTGTGTGTGTGTGTGCATGTGCGCGTGCAGTACAGACTCACTGGCTGGCATCATCACATCATGCAGCTGGTGACATTCAGA
>CAAKHB010005402.1:22334-34958 GCA_901007665.1 Aeoliscus strigatus
TCACAGCGACTCTTTGTCAAACACTTATGTGCAACTTATTGTTCAGTGGTGTCTTTTTTGTGCTGCTACCTTCAATAACTCATGGAACAACGTTTGAGGTTATGTTGTTTGTTTGTCTGTTAGAAAAATAACTCAAAATGTTATGAACAGATTTTAATGAAATTTTCAGTAAATGCTTAATCATATGATTAAATGTCGGTGTTCTGGAATCATCTGAATTCAGGAATTTTTGAAGGATTCTTTGTCACTGCGAGAAAGGGCCATTTTCAGCATATGTGTATAAAACTGCATAATAAATAAGATTGCTTGGAAAAAAATACAGGATACATTTGCGAGGTTCTCTAACATATCAAATTTTGATCTGGATCCTAACACAATTCTGTGAACCAGAATAGGAAATATTATGGTGATGGTGGATTTTCAGACACGGTATGGTAATGAATGAAGATAAAGACATGAACTAACACTAGATTGTATCAAAGAGTCTGCTGTATCAGCATAGTGTGAGCAGATTTGTTGCATCTTCAGTCATCATGGAGCTACATCCAGAAGAAAACCACCACTGGAAAAATTGTGAATTTTGTCAACTATTGAACTACAAATGTTATCACTATTTTCATTTGGTCAAGTTATGTTTTGTTGGTCAAGTAATCTTTCTAAAGAAACTGATAGAACAACAGTGGCATTGCTGACATCCAAACAAGCTGATATCAAGAATGCTTTTGAGTTTTCTTCATATCAGGGGTCCGTGTCATAATTGAGCTGACTTCATATTTTCAGCAGTGAAAGAAATACCTTTGAGAGTGAATAAAACTGCTTTGTGAAACGGGCCCGAGGTGTCTGCTGATGGTAGCGGGCTGATGTATCAGGGTGTACACAGTCCACAGCTGGATGAACGATTGTTAGAAGGCTAGTCACGTTGCAGTGGTGAGGAATGTTTTTTTTTCTTGTCTCTCATCCCAAGAGAAACAAACGGGGAGGTTTAGTGGATGTGTCAGTGGAAGAACCAGCACACAAAACACATAATACACTACATTTTCACATAGTCTTGACTTGTTTAATTCTATGATGATGGCTTCCTCATATTTCACTCATGTTTGCTTGGATTTCTTGGAGCAGCTTGACTTTTGAAGATTTCCAAAATATGACATTGACATATGGCACTGCAGACTGAATGTAAAATAGTGTAAAAACACAGAGCACTGAAGTTATAACTTGTTCCTTTATGAAAGAAAAAAAGAATCTGATTTCGTTCATCTTTGTTTCAGGCCATGAGAACACTGGTCATGACAAGCATGCCCACTGAGTGAGTATGCGGGACATAAAAAATACATTCATTACTTTTATTAATTTGGTAGTATTTCTGCAACAGTATGTGCGTAACCATCTGGATGTTTTTGACTCCTCACCTGCGACAGGAAGCAGCACATGGTGGTTCAGGTGGTCAAAGCATTGGGTGGATTCTGTCTCGCTGACCAGGTTTGTGAGAGCACCACCCATGTGGTGTCTGGGGGTCACAAGCGGACTCTGAATGTTTTGTTGGGCATCGCTCGTGGCTGCTGGATCCTCTCCTTTGAATGGGTATGTACTTTGGAGATATGTCTCAGCCTTCACGCGTATGTTCTTCACTGTAGTGCAACGTTTCCTTTTTTCTCCCCACTTATCCTGTGTAGATTCTCTGGTGTCTGGAGCAAAGGCAGTGGATTCCAGAGGAACCATATGAACTGTCAGAGCAATTTCCTGCAGCACAGGTGGGTGCCAGTTGAAAAATTGTTACATTTTTAATGAATGCAAATAATCCTACATTGTTTTTTTCAATGCCATACCATTCATGTTTTTGCTTTAAAAGTAAGTTCAATAAGTCTTTGTCTCTGCATATGCAAAATAAAATGGTAAATAATAATTTTATCTCATCAAAACTAAAACTAATAAATGCTTGTAAAGCTGAAGCAGAGGAAGTCTGTCGTAAACCTGATGTTTTTTATTGCCCGCAATCCCGGCTGGTTTTTCCTGACGCTTTCTGTGTGAAATGTGGATGTCGCCTCTTCCTGCACTCGTCATTCATGAGTCACCGTGCTCTCCTGCCACCGTTACAGCCGACACAGGGTCTTGATGTCGACAAATGTCAACCTAGTTGCTGTTGACTGAATGATGTTTTTTGTGGTGGCAAATATTTTTTTTCATGTCTTTAAATCCTTTCATTATTTCTCTGTTTTTCTGGAACAGTTGTTTTCCTCTCCTTTGTTCTCTTTGTTCACACTGTGCAGCATGTTGCTTTTCACCACTTGGAAGAACCAGATTCCAGTGGCAAAGTCTTCACAGACCATTTTACACATAGACATTCCTTGAGACGTATAATAATAATAATAAAAAAAAAAGCAAAAGCATTCAGACATCACAAATGGAGATTTATAACTTCAGAACTCAGTTTGTCGCAGATTCACATGAAATATTAGATAAATAAAATAGACATTTCCAAAACACTGCAAGAACAAATGATACAGAACGGTCTTCTTAGTCCACATGCAATGTAAATGCTAACTAGTGAGAGGAACTAGCATTGCAGCTAGCATCTGAAGTGTTAAAGTAACAGAACGTTTATAATTAAATTAAATATACTCTGACTCTACACATAAATTAAACAAGAAATGTACATCCTGCTAGAAAAGAGTGGAGCATTTTGTGTCATTTAGCAGTTCAGCTGAAACGTATCCAAAGGAAATAAGAGTAACTTGAGCCAATTGTTTTACTACCCATTTTGTACCATATTCTCATTTTGTTGCAAACACAGCCATGATTAAAAAGGTTGTCAGGCTGCTGCTTCATTTAATCATTAGCAGCTAGTTGACAACACATGGTTAAAACCTCAAACATGTACTCATGCTCATAGTCGTTCTATCCTCTCAATGCTTTGCAAAAACACTATCTTGAAATGCTTTGGATCCATTTGTTGCTTTGGTTTTGCGTCAGTTTCCTTCCCCTTGTGTTTCTTCTGAGCGTGTTGGCTCAAAGGGAACCTGAGAAGTCTGCTGGTCGGATCATCATGGCAGTGGCCTTCAGTGAGTAGCCCGAACCTTTCCAGTAGTACCATTTGATGCCGTTGAAGCGGTTGGAGTTTTGGCCATGTTGGTAATACATTCCATTCAAATTGGATGGACCACAGGCGTCAAACCACCAGCCTGGAACATGAGTCAGACATGGAGTGTATCATCAATATGTCAGCAGTTTAATTCATATTTTCACATTGACATCTTACATTAACCTGATTTATAAATACACTGTGGTGGGTTATAGAGCATAAGCGGTAAAGAACACTCTTTGTTGTTGTTCTCCAGTTTTAACTTTCGCTCATCAGTTCACTCAACAACTTTCTCTATTGTCTCACAGCAATGCGCTACACATCCTTTAAGCTACATGCCGCAGGCAGCGACTAGCCATGAATACTCCAAAGAGTTGACCAGAGCTGATTCCTGGTTGTTCGTTGGTCTGCTGTGCTATTTTTAAACACTTCCAAGAATTTGTCATTTACATACAGATTAAATAGATGACAGGCAGCTTTGGTTGATTAACAGCCGACATTGATTTTTCTCTGTCACAACTCTGCACAATAACAATAAAAGAGTCCCCTGTGATCGAGCCCTCATGGGAAAACGGATAGGGTTTGACTTTTCTTGCTTTTATGCTGGCTTGACAGGCCCTGATACAGAGGGAGAGGGAAACTTTTGGCAGCAGAGTCACTTTCAAGGGAAGGGAAGAGGAATTTAAGCCACAAGAGGAGAAAGGAAAACTCTCTGTTCCCAGGCTATTAATGTCAGCTGTTGTCGTGACTGAATTCCCCCAACGAGTTGATCAGTGATTAACTCTGAGCTAATTGTGCTCTTTGACCTGGCCAGAAAAGTACAGGAGCCCTTAAGATGCCCTTGAAGATTTTTCAAGGAAGTGCCAAGAATTATTTGTGTGGGTGGGAATTTGTTCCACAACTTGTCCCCATCACTGTTGGTTTGAGGATTCTGTTTTGCACAATTACAAAAAACGTCTTCATTAAAGACTGTTTCTTACCCCCCGTTGTCAGTTGTGAGCATTTGCAAACACATTTGTCGTTGTCTGCATCCTTTGTACTGAAATCACTTCCTGGCTGCCCAATGCTGCTTATTTTGCCGGCTGTTCCACTGTAGCCTTTAAGGTGTATCCTGTAGAATGGGGAGGAGAAATGAAGGAAGGAGGATGAGGAAGTCTGTAAAATGCTGTTCCTCAAAAGGCAATGTACACTCTCACAGTTCCTAATCTGTAGCATCGTGGCCACAGAATGTAAAACACACAGCATGGAGGAATTTGCAACATGTGTCAGCACATGCATGAATTATTTGGGGTTATATTTACAAGGTTCTCTCAGAGGGGTGCACCGCGCACTGCAGACTGAATTTTAGAAAACCTACATTGTTTTTTCTAAATGCAGTTTGAATGAGCTTAATTATATTTTCTTTGGTTTGATGCCGAAAGGTCATGCTCAGGAAGCGAGAAGCCCCAGAAAGTGAGAGAAACCCCCCCCCACCAGTGGTTCGGGAAAATAATCTCCACAAACACCTTGAGTAGCAAATTAACATTTATTGTGCAGTCTGTTATGTGGATGGCGTAAGATGTCATGGATGTTTTTTATAAAACCACTTTGTCTGAAGATGACACACAAATGACTGCTTTTGGTCTTGTGCGTAGGCAACCTCTTTAAAGACTGTTGCGTTCAACAGCTCAGTGCTTAATTGGGAGGGTTTTGGATGTAATCTCAGTTGAAGCTTCCTTCAGTTGTGCTGGTTAATTGAAAGTTAAAACAGTGTTTGATGATGATGATGATGATGATGTGGTTGCAATACAGGATTTTAAAAGCTCAGTATTTGCCCATGGGCTTTTTTTCATCCACAATAGTTTGCACTGAATGAGCGGTGGAAACTCAGACACTAACTCAAAGGTTCTTTGAGCTTTTGACAAACTGACCTGTAATTCTGTGCTTCGCTGTCGAGAGAAAACTGGTCGTATTGGGAGAATGCAGAGTTTCCTTCCCAGTCGCTAAGCTGGATCCTCAGTTTGTACGACTGTTGATTCGTCAGCCTGAAGACAAATTCATTGCCCAACCAAAATTCTGCTGAAGGTTCTCCAAAACCCTGCAAAGGCACAAAAAGTGTGTTTTCATTCACCGGACAGCGGTCTGTCGCTGATCTTTAAAGTCTGATTGTATCTGATTCTCAAAATGGCAAATATCTCAATCCTTCCCAGTGTATGCTTGTCTTTATGCTCTTACTGCTTGTATGTTTGAACGTGTCTGAATAACCCTGAGAGCTCTTTGTGCTACATTGTGAATTTAGCCTGAAAGCTGTAGTCAAGGTTATATTTGCTAAGAAAAGAGTCTCCTGTTGAAGGACCCTCACCTTTTTATACTCCTGCCAAGTACGGTGAAAGTCAACACGTCCGTCAAAGCGTTTTTGTAGCATTGTCCAGCCCCCTCCCTCTGTCTCCATGTCACAGAAAGCCTTCAAACACAAACGGAAACAAAGGGCTCCGCAAATTAATAATCCACCATCTTTGTCCTCACACTCCTTTGCAATCTGACAAATGGAGTTTATTCCAGTTGGGCTTAAAGAAATCTTAGATGCAGAAATCCAAGTCTTGTGGCTGAAAAGTATCTTAGGAGATTGCAGATTTGGCTCAAGCATGCACATCATTAACAGGGTTCTGAGAACATTCTCATTCAGATTCACTGACCTCTCCAACACACTGCCACTATCCAGTTGTGTGCCGTGTTAATGCATGTATAAGATTGTGTAAACGTGTCCATGTTGGTTCATGCTTCACATTGGATCCCTCAGTAAGGACTCTTTTACTAGTTTTAGTTTTCAGTACGACTCTTTCTTTGTACCAGGTGTCAGTCTGTTGTACATTTAGCTGACAGTAATGTTCTTCACCTTGGTCTCAAGCGTCGTGTTTGGTAATGTCAGCGTGTAGACTCCACTTCGGGTGTTCCCTGACTTGAACACAGCAGCACAGTCCATGAATGTTGTTGGCGTGTCCTGCATCATGGCACTTACAGTCTCTGCAGAAAATAAATCCGTGGTGGAAGTTTAGCAACACAAACAAGCTGTTTTAACGTCTGCTTTGACACACTGACATTTTTTGTCGGGGGTATCGGGGTTGTACATAACTTTGGCCTTGTTACAGCAGACAATACACCATTTGGGGGAAGGAAAATAACCAATTACAGCTCAAAATGTCAGTGGAGTGAACTCTAGCTTGAGCAAAAGGTGACACACATGCCATTGTTTGACGTCCAATTAACAAATAGATAAATCAGTTTTAAATGCAAATCAAATCAGGCCACATTATTTATGTTGTTGGATTTTCACGCTTCTTACTGTTTGACAGTGTTAAACATCAGTGTACACCGGGTCAGCTTCAGCTTCATTATCCACATGGACATTTACATACTAATTTTCCTTTTTTCACTCTCCTTATCTCTGGTTGGACCTGATACTATATGCATCCATAGTCTGAGTGCGAATCTTAATTTCTCTGTAAAGAACTTGACCCACCTCGAGCTGTGCTGACAGAGAGGCTTTGAATGAGCTGGCTCACGGTGTTCAGCAGCTCCTGCTGCTGATGTTGCAGGACGGTGTTGTTGGACGAGACTTTGAGCAGCTGCTGCTCCAGCTCTCCGATGATACTTGTCTGCCTCTGTACCAGTGTCTGAAGCTGCTCCTTTTCTTCTCGAAGCATCTTCAGCTCGACCTGCCTCTGCTTCTCCATCACCTCAACCTTCTTCTCCAAGAAACTGCGGGGGAAGCAGCAGCAGCAGCAGCAGCGGAATCAGAAACTGTCCGTTATTCATCCGATTTGTTCTCTGAGTTGGTGTGCGTCAGTCTTCACCTGTTTTTGTCATTCAGCTTGTTTATTTCATTTGTTTGGACAATTAATTGTTTTTCCAACTTGTTGGTTGACAAAGAATTCTCAAGAAGTTGTCGCTCCAGTCGAGTTGTATGATTAATTACCTAGGAATACAAGAACGAAATGGTAAATTTAGTCCGATGCTTTCACAGTGTTCCACAATCATGTTTGTTTTTAAACATCAATAATTCAGATGTTTTCATATCTGGATTGATTTACACCTTGTAAGACAATTTACAATTCTTTTCCACTGCCTCAAATCTGACTTCTGAGTATTGAAGGTGGATACAAAACAAACAAATTATTAAAACAACAAGTTAGCCGGAATAACTCATCATTATCTGGCATGTTTCTGTTTTCTGGAATAAGTTCTTCACAAACTCATTTGTTTTGCAAAATGGAAAAATGTGACAGGAAAGAACAGCCATGTTCCAAGGAAGCAGACGTACCTTAACTAGGGAAACTTTCAAAACCCACATATTTCCACAGACAGAAAGTAAATTCAAGGGTTCGGGACCTTGCCTCTAATTTCCCAATTCGGAGGAACTGAACTCAGCAAAAAGCAGGTTGTTTACATGGATCCGAGCTGTGTGTCTCCATTGGAGCTGTTGATGTCTTTGAACTGACGGATGTGTGATTGTGACAAACTGATAGACTCTTTCTGTGGGAATACAAGTGTGCTAATAACAGGAAATGCTGTACAGTTGGCTCACATAAGGTCATTGACGTGTAGCCACAATAATAAACTGACGCAGTCAGGCCTGTTTTTCTCTTTTGCTACCTCTGAGTGTGACTCGACACCGGTTAACGAGTTGTAGAAAATAATGATAGTTGTTAATAGAAAGGCCAGAAATGTTGCATACAAATGTGCTTCAACATGTATTTATAATATAATTATGAGCAAATTGATTCTAAGAAAAACCTGATGATTCAAGTTTCAGTCACGTAAATGAAAATCTCACCTGTGCCTCCACGTTGGTCAGCTTCCTTGTTTGCTCTGCGGTTTGACTCAGCAGGTTGGCTCCGATTTCTATCATTGTGGCTGTGTGGTTGTGCACAGCAGTCTGTTGGATTTGGACCATGTCGTACTTCATGCTGTCCTGTATGTAGTTCTCGAGCTGGAGCATGAAATAAAGACGTGAGGTTTGGCGTAGTGGGCTGTTTGTCATACATTTACATACTAGAGTGACGCATGATGTGCAGCTGCGTCTGTGCTTGAACATAGTTTAAATGCCTTTCTACCATGAGAAGTCATTTTCACTAGGGATTCAAATCGGAGACACACTTTAAAGTATTCATCATATTCACTTGCAGTTCATTCAATCTGAGACAGTGACAGATTGAGCAAAGGCTTTTATTTTGAAAGTCAGTAGTTTTCTAATTTGTATGCTTTAGTTGGGTAAAGTCTGCACTGCAAGAATGTGAGACTGAGACTGACTTAAGGAAATGGCTTCATTCATTCATTCATTTCTTTTTTGCTGGTTGGTTGCATGGATGTATTTATCAAAATGTATGTACGTTATTTCCCTAGAATGTGAAAATTATATATATATATATCTCCCCAGTATATTCATTGTATTTTCATTGCAATAAGAATAGGCCTCATTCATGCAAGTTCCTAATGATCCTTTTTAGATGGATGTGTAGATAAATAGATAGATACTTTGAGTATTATTTTAGTATTATTACAATAGTATTATCAGTAATGGTGGTATTAGTATTAATTTACTCTGTTCAGTATTTTTGAAACTGAGACATTAATAAATGAAGGACAGTTGTTTGTCTGGCAGTACAAAGAGTGTCAGACATAGCATCAGACATAGAAATCATTTGGAGTTCTAAAGGAACCCTCTGCAGAAATTTCTAGAGGCCTTGTGATGGCTCAGATCGTCAGTGCACTCTTGGTGGAAAAAGGGTCAATGATTCATCTTCACCAGATTTGTTGGTATGCACCTTACGTTATTGCCAGATTTAGACCAGGACCAATCATTATGTTATTTCCTGCGTTGTGTTCCTGAGTGGCAATCAGGTCACACGACTCATAAACAGGATGGAAGGGATGAGTGACGAGTTACATCCTTCATGATAGTACATCTTGTGTGGAGCTGGAAACTAGCATCTGTCACCTACCAAGTCAGTCAAAGTAATAATCATTATGTGAAATGGCAACTGCAATTAGTGCTGATTTTGTTTGTCTTCCTCTCCTGGCTGAAGGTTCTATGCATATTCTTTGAGACAGGATGTTTCATGAACACTCGAGGATCCAGTCGGCTGGAAATCAGATATGTTTGTTGTCTGCTCAAACATCTTCAAGTAGCTTCGAGTGTTTACTTGGGATTTTGAAATATTTAAAGCATTTGTGACGGCACAGTGATGTTATTCAGGCTTGCATCATTTTATTCAGCAGAACCTTGGGTCCGGTGTGACATACGATAGCACATGTTGTCAGAATATATGTAACACATATTTATTGAGCACGGCGTGTGCAGAGATGTTTCATTTTACACTTGTAATTGCTTTGTATTCCATCACTTTATTGTATCTATTCTTTGTCAGAGCTGCTGTAGCAAAGAAATCAATGTGAGAGTTGGGCGGCAGGCAGCATTGTGGAGACATTGTAAAGGTCCTGTAAACGATTACAGTTGTGCAGGAGGAAGATGAGGGACATATTCCATATGGCTAATCTCATTTTTTTTTTACATGATATGTTAGTGCTGACAGCCTCCCACCATCTTCTGGCTTCCATTCATTTGTTCATCCGCCCACCCGTGCATGGCATTTATACTTGTTTCATCCATCAGTCCACCTGTTTGTGTCGATGTCTTTGTCTTATTCAGAACCACTGTATGCTAGAAATGTACTTTTCATTTAACGCCAACAGGAGTATGTTTATTTCCACAAGGGACATGGAATTGCTTTTTTTTTTTTTTTTTGACACTAAAAATCATTTAGGGATTGATTTCATACTCAACTTTTGAATGTACAGTTCTCTTGAACCTTGAAAAGAGTTTTGCAACGTTTGAACAAGTGCGATGTTTTCCCTGTCAGAAAAGATGCAGCCATGTAACTGTATAATGCCTAGTCTAACATGTCTAACGTGTTTCGACAAACTGCCCTTGTTCTTTATGGCAAAGTACCAAATGCACTTTCAGAAGGTTTGTGTGTGAAACCATCTGTTTTCACACAAAATCTCATAATTATCTTCTCCTGAGTGGAAGAAAAAGAACCTACAGACAGATAGCGCTTCAAAGAAACGTTGAACTGCAACACGTCTTTGTAGATGAGGGTTATGAAGTAAAGAAACTCCTGGACTTTGGACAGTGGCTTTGCAAACAGATTTCTGAAGAGACACTTAAGTCTGTGTGTGTATGTGTGTGTAGTTACTGAGTAGCAGCACCACGAGGTTCATGGAGAATATCAGAGCGGCGTGCCCTTTGAACTCGTCCGTGAAAGAATCACAGCTCGCTCTGTGTCAGAAGAGTGAAAGTGCATCGTCGGGTTTCTTGTCTTGTCAGACACGTCCGGTATAAATATTGTTAGTGAGCAAACTCTTTGGGAGGGCTGGGAGTGGATGTCTGCTCAGTCATGTGTACAAGTAATGGCTCAGTAACCTGGAAGGGAAGAGTACATCTCTCATGCGGACACCTGTGTGGAGTCTTTGTCAGCTGTCAAACCCACTGTGTCCGTTTGCAAAGAACATAAAAATGTCCCATGGCCTTCTTGTTTGTTTCCACAGTTGCTCTAAGGAGAAGTGCATTCCGGGGATATCTTTAACATTTAAAGCGAAACATTCATATTTTTAAATTTTTAAATTCTATAGATTTCAGTTGTATCAGTTGTATTTACACTTAATACACTCAGTGTATTAAGTGTATTTGGGATATCACTTAATCCCGTTATATCACTACATCCTAAAAGAGAGTCTCTATTAAGCATGAATGTCGCCAATGACAGCTGTGGTTGGAAGTTTTCTCTCAAACACTCTTAAAGTAAGTTTTCCTGTTTAATTTGTGTAATGAAGGCCGTCCACACTGTCCTGGGTGTGACGTGATGTGCAGACACCAACTTACCTTTAATAGCCACTGTGTGTTGTTCTCCATGATGATCTCCAGCTGCTCCAGCCTCTGACTTGAATCATCGTCGTCCACTGGCCCATCCTTCTGAAGCGGATAACTGAAGCTCTGACTTTGGCAGTTTTCCTGCTCAGGCAGCAGAAAGGTGTAGCTGCACGGCCCGTTCTGGATTTGATACTGTCTCTTACCCGTATTAGTGTCGGAGCTCTTCTTATATCCTGTCCCCATGCCGAGGCAGAAACTTAAAACTAGCAAGTCTACATTCAACATTTTCACAGAACTGTAAAGCGGTCGGATCTTGTCTGTAATCTTCTCGTTAGAGGCTGGATGTCGTTCCCTAAAAGCATCCAACTGTAAACACTCGTCTTGAGCCTGTGCAGATTCCTTTTATCAGTGTTCAGTAGGAGGAGGAACAGCCATCAGGAATTAGAGGTAGCGTGTGATTCCCGTAGGTGACCGGTGCCAGACTGCATGTGTTCCTCTCTTATTGAGCCTCCAGCCACTTGTTTGAGCTGCCCATTGCCCCCCTGGTTAGTTAGCTGGGGGGCAAACCGTTTGCTTAACCACTCCCCCTTCCATGTGGCCGGTCCCAGTGAGGAGCAGTGAACACACACATACACACACCACCGACACAAAGAGGCAGATATCCAAACTACACATCTTCCACTATATCCTCTACAATGGCCACGTGTTTGTTTCCTCCTCAGGATGCAGCTGTCCACCTCCAGTCTGTCATAGTGTCCGTTTCATCCATTGAAAAATATTTCACATCCTTCAGTAAACACCTTAGCATCTTTTAGGGATATGCTCTGTAGTTTTCCATGTATAGGGTGACACTTCGATCTCTATGTTACAGCTGCCCCGATGACATCGTCAGCTGTAATATTCATGAATCTCATGCCTCACATTCGTTTCCAACTTTTCATTATTTGTCTGTGACATTTCAATTTACTCCAATGTTAATCTGAGGGCTGAGCAAGCACAACACAAACATGCCTCTCCTTCTTTCTTCCTCTATTTGTTGTAACTAATTAGTTTGGTACAAATTAAACCTGCCACTCCATGACCCCTGGCCCCACAGTACAAGGGCAGTTTGCGCAGTTTAATCAAAATGTTTATAGCAGCACTCTGTCTGAGTCACTTTGAAACATTTTTGATTGTGAAGAGTCCCTGGAACTCTATTTGAAACTGAAAGGCAGCCTCGTACAAATAGATTTTGTACAATTATGAATATGAGAAGCATGTTGTGGATTATTTCGGCATGATTATTCACACTTAAATAACTATAATAGACCAACCAAAAGCTGTGAACGTGTGAACCATCCATCATCCATACAGATGTACAGAAACACTCATGTCATTTTAGTTTGCTATGGCTGAATGAAAATGTTAAGAGAGGATTGTTTTGAAAATCACTCTTATATTATATTAGGAAGGAATCACGGTGGGTTGCTTCTCACGTACCAAATGCTAATACGGGACTCCCTGTTCAGGGGACGTAAAGGTTTGCTTACTTGCTTGTTTTTTCTTATACCATGTGCTTTCCTGTTGTAATGTGTAATGTCTGTCCTCACACAGTGAACAATCTCAACATGACAATGTGTCTGTGGTTCTTTTTTCT
>CAAKHB010005402.1:34979-72446 GCA_901007665.1 Aeoliscus strigatus
ACCTCAAGCCGGACCATATTTCATTCTTTGAAAGGAAAGCCTCCAATTGGCTCCATGCAGTTACATAGAAATGTGCAAACAGAATTGCAGGAAGTAGGCTGATCTAAGGGGGAAATGCAACATATTTAAGGACATTACACCAGAGGAAGGGCTTGTCGGCAGTGCAACAACAGTCTTTTCAGGTGTTAATGCTGAATCATGCGTGCAGTCGATTGATTCATTGTAATTCCTGTGCTACTTCCTGTGTATGTGAATGTGCTGAGCAGCAAACAGAAGCAAACAGACACTGTGGCACAAACACAGTGTTTTTAATCATAAGGAGCTGAAAAGAGATCGCTGTGGGTTGGATGGAGGTGAACAGTACTTAGGATAAGATGAAATCATTTATGTATTATTATTATTATTATTATTATTATTATTATTATGTCTTGTTATTAACTGTCTGTGAAGGTTGTCCATCATACAGGTCAAGGTAACATCATAGGCAACTGAATGTGATTGATAGACTGAAGATTCTCATTTATTTCAGATGATGTTTTAATCCGGGAGTGAGTGGTTCTGAGTTATGGATCCTGACTGACCCTTGACAGTCAAATATGAGTTCAGTGTTATTACTATTATTATTGCAGCGTAAACACATTTTTTTAGGCTAGTATGACCATAGAAAATAAGTTACTCTCTTTTACTGAGAAGGTAGAAAATTAAAAATCTTTCTCTCCACAGGTTTTTGTGCACAGACTGTTTTAATTTCATAGCCATTGCAATTGTGAAAGAACAGGCAGGTTTATGGTTCCTTCAGTGAAACATGATGCTGAGGTCATTTATGAATCTGTTCAGTTTCTCTTTGTATTCTCAGCAGTGTGACTCTGCAGTATATACAGTTCCGCTCGGAGTAACGGACATGTACATACATGTTTCCAGACACTTTGAGCATATTTAGTCTTATTGCTATAATGATCACCTGTGTATGTGCGATTTGTTTGAATCAGGGTTCTGTTCTGTTTTACTGTTGTGATTTGGACCGTTGCTCGTTGCTTTGAAAAGCCTGTTTTCTTACACAACTACTGACACAAACTCTTCAGTCATTCCCCCAGCATGCGCACAATGTGGGTTAATGTTAAGCCGACCCCGTCTCTGAACCCTCTCACCTTTCCCTGGTTACGTTGACACAGAATGAAAACTGTGAACATTCAAAACAAAAAGCAAAAGCCTTAAAGCTTGTTTCCTGCCATTCAACTTAGGAATAGTGCAGACTCAGTTCAGCAGCTGACCCCTGCTGGATGCAGCGGTGGCCTCACTCACCAAACCCAAGGATGTGTTCCTTCAAACACAACTCATCATTATTTAGAATCGGAAAAGGACTATCAAAGTAAAAAAACAATCAATTTAAAGGGTATGTCATGTTTGTGCTGCGGAGCACAGTAATGAGATGTGTGTTACAGGTAGGGTAATTTTGGAAACAGAAGCCAAAGGAAATGGTAGATGAAAAAAAAATCTACTGTCCAACAATTCTGTACCACATGTCTTTCATTATTTCTTTGAGGTGATAAGGTTCAATATAGTATGCTGAAAACAAGACGAGGTTATTGTTATTTTGGTGTATTGGTGGACTGAGGTCAGTTAAGCATGCTATGAAAGCAGCACTGCCTGTAACTCAAGGATCAAAACTAAAGATCTAAATCTGAAAAGCTATTGGATCTGCTTTTTACGGCCTCTAACCTCTGGCCTCCTGCTGCTGATGGAGTCCTTGCTGTACATTGCAGCTGATCTGTTGTGATGACAGCTGGCAGCTGGGCCATAAAATCGGACAATATACCAACGCTGAAGTTCAACACCCATTACACACAATCTATTTAAATCTGCAGTAGCAGCAGCAGAAGAAGCAGACTAGCAGGGAGTGTTCATGACTGCTCTGTAGCCCTGAGGAGGGAGAGTGTGTGTGCGTGCGTGTTTGTGCGTCCGTCCATGCGTGCGTCCGTCCGTCCCTCCCTGAAAGAGAGATCGAAGTACATACTTGTTGAAGACAAACAGCAGAGGACTTGGCTGTCTTGATGGCTGTCTTCATGTTTCCATCATCTTTTGTTTTAGCTCAGATCACATTTGCCTGACACATTCAGGCAGCTGAATTTGAGTTATGAGAACAACAAAAACATTTGTTACTAAATGTTATCATTTAAGAAGGTTGAATAAAACTTCACATACATATCATTTAACATATCTGTGAAACAAAAATGCAGTAGATAATCAACTGAGATTCTGAACTGGGTTGTCTTGGCCATCCCCTGACCTTTCTCAAACCATTACATCAGTGCTCTAATTTTCAGCATCTCCTTCCAGATCTGCCGCCTCCAGAGGCACCTGTCTGCCGGCGAGCACCAGCAGGACCTGTTTCAGGACCAGCCCTCCATGTTTGTGTCCCAGCACTCCCAGCCACCGGCTCAGAGTCTGATGGAGCTGATCCGGCTCTTTGGTGGAACCGTCTGCAAGTCTGTGCGTCAGGCAGGTATCTGCTTCGGGAATCACAGTGGCAGGAGACCAGAGGGAAGCAGGATCCTGTCGGAGCAGTGGGTGCTTGGTAAGATGTCTTGAGTTTCTCCATGGGCAGCATTCTCTTTCTTTCTTGTTGCTTACTTTTTCTGTTATTTCTACATTTCAGACAGTATCACACATCTAAGGCTGCTACCGTATGATGACTATGACTTGGAATAAGAAGGGCTTTATGTTGCTGGAGGTTTGAAGTCCAGACTGACGACTCACACACAGTTTAGTGTTTTGTCAGACATGTACCGCCTGGCCACTGAGTTGTAATTCACAGGTATTTTACTCTTTTCATGAGAGAAAACAACTGTTGTACTTTTAGATGTTTTTGATGTTTTTTAGGATGTTGCATCCATCACTGTTTTCTCATGTTCCCTGATAGCAATGTGACTTCAAAACAGCTATTGATCACTCTACTTGCTCACTTGTACTTTGTGCATATTGTGATGTCACTATTAATAAATAATACTTATGATTCTCAAATTGATGGTGTGTGGTTGTTGGCTGAAATATGTGTGTGTGTACACTCAGCTTCAGCTTTATTCAACATCATATAATAACATCATATAATATGATTGATTCAGCTGTGTCTGAAATGTCATGAAACAGGAATGAACAGTGTTGCAGCAAAGTGAGTTAGCAGCAGAGATACCAACACTCTGTGCAGTATTCACCTCAGCAAAAGACTCACTAATGCTTCTTCATTAACACTGCCTACAGCCTGCTGGGTGGACGTGTAAATGGGATTTGTCTGTGGAGAACACTTCGAATGTGCAAGGGTCCACCACCCATGTGTTCTTTAGCCCACCGAGTTATGTTCCCACACCAGGCACCAGGGAGGTCAAGGCCTCTTTGCTGATGGCATGGCTGCAGAGATTCTCTGCTGGCTTAAACCACACTATTCTTGAGATGTATTGTTTTTTTTTGTTTCATTTACATGGAACCACTCTACAATATATACAATTTCACATAGCTGCCAACATTTTCCTAAGCATTTGTTGCAATTCTCTTTTTTTCAGGGCAGGTTCATTATTATATGCTGTCAATTTGTATTGAAATGTAGGAGATAGATGCAGCAATAATGTAAATTCACTGTTTATCAAAACAGTCATCCGAGTCAACAATATTTTGAGATATACATTAAGCGCTCGAGTTCTTGATTAAGTGATTATTATTGCATTTGATTCAAACTGTTAATATAAAAGTTAATCTATTACGGATTTATTTCCTCATTTTGAACAATATCATTGATATGTTAAGATGAGGTGAGGTAGAAAAAAATTGAAATCTTGTGACCATTGTGGACCATTTTGAAATCCGGCAATTCCACAGACAAATTAACTCATGAGACTGCGATTAGTGTTAATTAGTGTTAATTTAATTTTTATAATTCACTTGTGTAGTAGTGTTCCAACACCGTCGGTTACATACAGTATTTTACAGTATCGCCCTAGCAGGATCTGACTCAACCAATCAGCTTCGTCGATGTTGCGATGTGTATGTGACGTAAGCAGGCGTGTGTGACATTTGCTGCAAGAAGCTAGCTTCTTAGAACAGCTAGCTGGAACGAACGGAGGGATAATAAGAAGAATTAGAAAATACCGATTAATATTTACCTGAAAACAGCTCACATAACACACGGACTAAAGGTCACATCTCCCTCCGTTAGAAGACATTTGTTTCGTTCACTTGTAACTTTTATTTGAAAGTGTTTTAAAGAGTTAGGCTGGCGGTTGGTTTTAACTTTAACAGGTCCGGGTGGAGGTCGTGTTTGCCGTTTTCGAAATGTTAAACTGGTTAAATCACACGGCTTCATTTTCTCTTCCGGTTCTAGTACAGAACATCTCAAGCTAACTTGGCTAACTGCGGTTTTTTTCCACACAAGGTTAAAATAGCTTTAGCTCCGTGCTGTTGCTGCGGCTTTTCTACTTTCCTATGCTGGTTTGTCAGAGCCGGTGTGAGACAGATAACACCGGCTCCATCCGGACACTTCAGGGATCTTTAATGGGACTTAGGTGAAGAGGTGGAAACATGCTGCTTTCTCTGGTCGTGCACACTTACTCGCTGCGGTACTGGTTTCCAGCCACCATCATGCTGGGGACAGCCCCAGCTTACCTGCTGTCCTGGGGGGTTTGGCGGCTGCTCTCCACGGTTTTACCAGCCAGGGTTTACCACCAGCTAGACGACCGGCTGTACCACATCTACCAGAGCATGGTCCTCTTCTTCTTTGAGAACTACACAGGGGTGGAGGTGAGAGAGACTTCTTTTCCAGCTGGGAAAATTACAGTAGAGCTGACCTATTGAAGCTGTGATTCCAGAAAATTAATACTACACTAGCAAGCTCCTCAGAGAATACATTTTAACAATTTTCTGTACATTTACATGTAAAATTGAGTCAAAAAGCTGATTGAGCAACATGGATGACAAGAAATGAACAAAAGATGATTGAGAAACATGAATGACAAGAAATGAACAAAAGCTGATTGAGCAACATGAATGACAAGAAATGAACAAAAGCTGATTGAGCAACATGAATGACAAGAAAGTGCATTCCACTGCTACCGCACCCATCACAGCAGGTATTCATGTAAGAATTGTTAGCTTGCATGCTGCCTCTGATGCTGTGTAGACCCATCAACTGAAGAATTAGATAAAGAAGACGTCTGCAAGACATAAAATAATAGAATAAAATTAAAAACTATGCAGTAAATAACTCAACTAGTAATATTAAATGAATCTGTCCATTTTCGTGAAGGAATAATCCTCTTTCTCCTTCCACTGCAGATCATTCTGTATGGCGATCTCCCAAAACACAAAGAGAATGTGATCTACTTCTCCAATCATCAATGCACAGGTAGTAAAATCAGGTAAAACTGCATTTACAAATGTAAACCACCATTTTGAAATACCTCCACCTCTGACGTCTGTAGCTGACTGGATCATCGCTGACATGCTGGCCACAAGGCAGAGCGCCCTCGGTCACGTCAGATATGTTCTGAAAGATGGACTCAAATGGCTCCCGCTGTACGGCTGGTATTTCTCTCAGGTAATGCTACTTAGTGAATAGCTGCAAGTCATTTTGCAAATCCCAATTTTAAAGATATGAATTTCAAGTTCAAGTCTTCATCAGTACTTTTGTCTTTCAGCATGGAGGAATCTATGTGAAGCGAAGTGCAAAGTTTAATGAGAAGAATATGAAGAAGAAGCTTCTCTCTCAAACTCAGTCAGGGACACCAGTAAGTTTTCGTTTTTAGTGATCTTAACTTCATTTTTCAGCTGATGTCAAGTGTTTTCAGTATTGTAGTATCCAGTATTGTAGGTTTCACTTCACCCTCCATCTACCACACAGGAAGTGGTAGATGGAGGGTGAAGTGAAATAGTAAGACATCAGTAATCTCACGGGTCCAGTCAAATTGCTGTTGTCACATGTCCAGTGCATAGTTTTAGCTGCAGTATTCCACTTGATACTTATGCGTTTTGTTTTTGTTTTAACCAAATATCAAATGCAATCAGTGATACAATACAATGTTCCTCTCCTGAGTTCTATTTTGATCAGCAGTGTAAGGCGCAAATTTTAAAAACTTTTCATTCTACACGTTTCTCCTCCCACAGATGTACCTTGTCATCTTCCCGGAAGGAACTCGGTTTAATCCAGATCTTCAGAACGTTATTGCTGACAGTCAGGCTTTTGCTGCTAAAGAAGGTACGGACACAGCTGCGGGTGACTGCTACACTGCTGCATCCTAATTCACACACACAGCCAATAAAAAGCTGACCCGGTCCTGCAGGCACCCAGAACGCTTCTGTTTGACCAGTGAGCATCGCCCACAGGGAAGAAAAATGTCAGTATACATAATGAGCCATGCAAAATAAAGTTTTACTTTATAAAGTTTCAAACAATGATTTGACCTTCATTCTATGGAGACAGATGCATGGCAAAATGCAGATTGCATTGAATGCATTTGCTGGAAATCAAATATAACCATTGATTTCATACCTTTTTTGTTTTTGTATTTTTGTAAAGTTCAGCTCATTAAATTCTGTTTTTCTTTTATCTTTTGATGTTGATGATTTGGATATTTTATTATTTTTATTTTCCCCTTGTGGTAAATTGGCTTGTAAACATTTTTTTTCTCCTCTTTTCATCAGTTTTGTCTTAACTGCAGTGCCAAACAATCACGCAAACTCTTGACAGCTCTTTTCGCTCCGCCCCTGCAGCAGCACCAGGAAGCGTTTTCTTTGTTATCAGTGCTTTCAGAGCTGTGTGTGTATGCTGCATCAACACCATTAATATGCTTTTTCTCTAATTTTGTGATGCGTGTAGTTGGACTCACAAACTGCGTCCTCCAGAGATTAAGCCTCTGAACCGCAGCTCTGAATGTTACTACCCCCTTCCAATAATCCAGAGTAATCGCTCCAGAGCAGACATGTGCGCATGATATTATCTGCTATTCATGAGCGCGGGGGGGGGGCTCACCCCATTCTCACCTCATTCTCACCTCAACCCAACATCCACACAAACAACCTGTGGTTTTAATCATCAGTATTTTGAGCAGGAGGCTCCACCAACCAGTTTGAGAAGGAGGTTGTGGCTGTATGATATGTATGAAATGAAACTGACACTTACTACTTTTTGTTTAAGCAGTTCAATTAAATCGAAGCATCACTTATATTAGATTGACCACTGTGTTCAGGCTTCAGGTGCAGACACTTTTTTTCTTACCAGCAAGTGGCTAGTGGAAGTCCGAATCTGAATCCTTCAAAACAGAAGTATATGATTGATTATACACTCCTCAAGTAAGCTTTTGTTATGTTAGTAACGTGAACAATGTTTGTCTCACTCACAGTAACGTGTGTTCCACTCCTTTCTTAGGACTGGCTGTTCTGAGACACACACTCACACCAAGGATGAAAGCATCTCACATTGCCATCGAGACCATGAGGGAACACCTAGACGCTGTGTATGACATCACAGTGGCCTATGAGGGAACACTGGGTGCCAATGGGCAAAGAAAATCGGCACCATCAATGCCAGGTAACAAACACCTTAGGTTGAATTGTTGGAGACAGCAAAGTGTAAATCCAGTCAAGAAATCACTGCCCACGGGGAAGAGATGCTGCTGTATGTTTCCAGCAGTCTCTTCACAGATGATAAACTATGTCTGTCTGACGAGACTAAGATATTCAATGACACTTGTGTGTCAAACGACCATCCACTTGTCGGCTCTGACACAACAATCATCAAACATCACTCCCTTGAACAGGTCAAAGAGCATCTGGGTCCTGACCCTGAAATGAGGAACCTTCTGCGGTCTTCCTCATGTCAGGATTAACAAACTGTGAACGCCCGTGAACATCAGTTGCAGCTCAAATCCATTGTCTGTGTTTCTTTCAGTGAGACAGTCAGACTGGTGTTTTATTATCACATTATTCCCTCAGTGATTCATCTCACAGCAAACAACACGTCGTCCACAACTTCCTGTAAACATCTTGTTTTCTTCCTATTCTGTGTTTCCAGTAAATTGGATGAAATGAAACAAGAAAACATCCGCTTTCTGTGAGGAATAAACATCGGCGTGTTTCTATCAAACGGAACAGAGAAACATTCTTGTCATTGTTCACTTCCTGCTCTCATGCGGTGAAGGCAGCTTAGTCATCTATGAGGAGATGGAAGTGACTCGAGGCTGTGTTCACGTCGTCACCTGCAAGAGTCCAAATAGTGTTTTTCTTCTATTGTTGATGTTATTTCTGTAGGGATGAATCATTCCAGCTTCTTGGTTGCACAGTTTCATGCCATCAGCACTGGATGTTGACGCTCTGCAGCTCTGGTATTCTTAGAATTAATCGAAATTTAAGCAAATTTATTAAAAATGTATTCCTCACTCACTCGAAAAAGGAAAAAATCTCACCCAGTGAGAGCCCAAAAGAACTGCGTTTCTTTATTAATGTGCCACTGCTCGTTCGTTTCGCCATTATCGTGAGAAGTTTTTTTAGTTTAGTTTTTTTGTGAAGAGTTAACACTAGCCAGCTGACTTCATCAGGGCTAGGGCGTTTGACAGGCGCAAACACCGAGGGCGGCACATGCGGACGTCATCATTGACGTTAATTAGCTGTGGGAACAGGTATATAAACCACATCATATCATCGGTTGACTCTCTACGTCATACTGGAAAATGGTACGGAATAGATTGTAATGTGTTTATTTTGTTTTCAATTCAGGTTGGATTTTTATGTTGTGCGCAGCAAAGATTTTCTGTGCGTGGAGACCGTGTTCGTAGTTCCCTCTATGTCCCTCTAAGCTGCACGCATGTGATGTATGCTGGTATTTGTAATGCATGCCAATATGTATATGTACTGGCATGCACGTTTCCGTTTTTAATTGGAAAGGATATTTAAATTGTGTTAGTTATCAAACATTTGCACGTGCAGCCTTTTTCTTTCTATTGTTAATTTGAAGCTGATTGTTTAAAAATCCACTCATCAGTCGCTGGAAATATGAAAATAGATGTTCTCACACAAATGTGAAATCTATGTGTGATTTACTGCCGGCATTACTATTAATAATACTAAAAATACATTTTCAAAACATTCAGACACTTAGAAACATGTAAATGGACTTGAAAAAAACCCCACTCACATTGCTTTACAATGAAAGAGATTAAGAGCATTAAAATGATTAGAAAAATATAGAAGCAGAGTAAGACAATGATGGTAGGGATGATGACACTAACTGCTGATTGGGTCAGTTCATAGAGGTGTGTTAGAGGACGTGAAACAGCTTCTATTCCTGTCTTTTGTCCGTCTGGTCCTTGTGCTCCCGACTCAGAGACTTGAGCTGCAGTGCAAACTCAATCAACCTGAGGAGTGTTTTCACGATGCCGAACACACTTTCAGGGCGCCCAGCTACCCGACAACATGTTATGTACTCCATTAGCGAGAAAGCACGTTGTCTTTCTTGTAAGGATGTTTTCTCAGGTGTTTACATCCAGGTCAGTGTTTTTGTGGCTGGAAGAGCTGCCTCCAGCAGTGCAGCAGCCTCTTGCTGTTGACTTCGATTAAGTTCCCTCTTTTGGCCGCAGCACCACGTTTCCTGATAATATTGGATGTTGTGGAAACAGGAAGTGACAGGTCTCTGGGGAACCACGTGCAGCCTTGAGCATTCACACATGGTTACAAGTTGTGTGTGGTCTTTGGTTTTGCGTCTTTCATTCAACTTCACACTGTATGTGGAAAAAGCAGAAGCATACATGTGGTCTCATCTTTCTGTGATAGATGTTGGGGATGTTTTTCCACCTATGCAGCTTCCACTTCACCTGATTTCAGATTTGACAGTCGTAGTTGAACAGTTGGTTATGTAACAGCCGACAGAACCTCTCAGCACCGAGCTGTTGAATCCAATGACCTCCGGTGTGGCAGCCTCCTCAGAGCCGTGCTCCGTCAGTGTCACCTTGTGTTTGAGTGCTCTCTGTACGTGCCGTGTGGCTGAAAGGCTTTTCCTGTTTTTGTTTAGTCTCTTTCAATTTTTTTTTGTTTTTGCGTTTGACAGAATTCCTGTGCAAAGAATGTCCTAGAATCCACATACACTTCGATCGTGTGGACATTAAGGAAATTCCTCCAGAGCCAGTGTTTTTCCGCAGGTGGCTGCATGAGCGGTTTGAAATCAAGGACCGGTAAGTGTGTGTGTGTGTGTAAAACTATTGACATAGTGAAGCTGCCTGTGCTCCAGTCAGTAAGGTCCAGTGATGTTTTGTCTCCGTGTTTTCAGTATATCAGATCTTGACCTCTGTACGACCCCTCCAACACCTGAAAACAGCAGAACTATGTGATTGAGACGTTTGTGTCTTTTTCAAAGGTTGCTGACGACTTTCTACGAGTCTGAGGATGCAGACAAACTCTGCAGCTTCCCAGGGAAAGGCAGAGCATCTCCACTAAACCTAATAAAAACGCTCCCTTCAGTGATGGTCCTGGGGGGGCTGACACTGCCACTGCTGCTGACTGAGACCGGCAGGAAACTGTATGTGAGAACATGGGTGTACGGGACACTTCTGGGATGGTTGTGGGTGAAGGCTTTTCCTTAGCGACCGCCACTATGAGAGACGCACAAACGACACGAGGGACTGTGCCACCGGTCTGCACCGCGACGCTAGCTGTGATCCAGGTGCAGAAGAGTACCTGACATTTATCACATGTCTGGATCTCTGTTGACTGTGGGCTGTAAGCCCAGATTTAAAGTATTATATGCGCTACTTCTTCCCTGGCGTTCATCAGCCTGAGTTGATGAGGAAGTAAACAGGAATTTGCTGAAAATAGTTAAAACAGACCCTGTCCATCAACAAATTTATAACCTTGCATGCATACATGGTTTCATTTCTGAGAAGTAGCTCAGACGTCGACCTTTCTCACTCAGTAAATATTAAGTGCTCATAAAGTGCAGTTAACGCTTTGATATCTGTTATTTATGCAAAGTCCCACATCAGAAGGGTTCTGCACTCTGCTCCTTTAAGACCGTGCACACACCGATGGTTCTTCCAAACACTGTTTTCACTTCCTGTGCCTGATCCGACGACCTCTCAGGACACGGTGGGCACCGGCTTGAATTGACGTCTCCCTCACTCCTCTATTAACGCTGCTTCATCTCTTTGCACTTTTATCTAAATTACATTTTTATCACCGTGTTGAGACGTTCTGGCGACCTCTTTGAACTTCCATCATAGCTCCTCTCGACCTGAGCAAATAGCCACAACGCCTCATCGTGTCGATGTGGCCCATTTTTACATTAGTAGAACATCAAGTACAGACCAGCTGTACTGTTTACCATAAATTATCCGTACATCTTTGTTTTGTACTGAAGATGAATGTAGACATTTAAAAACATATGCACATGATTTAATTTTGTGTTGCAACACCATTGAGTTAGCGCTGTCAAAATACCTTGAAAACATCTTTTGTTACGGCGCCTCAGTCTTTGTCAATGAGCATGTATGAATGAATGAAAGCATGTTCTACTAAAGTAAAATATGGCTTTAGCATAAAATCTTTGCCAAAAGCTGCTGCATTTGCAATGAGTTTTGAGCAATACTTTTAAAGATGCCAGCTCTGGTGACAGCAAATACACCTCATGTACTGTGGAGACTTCAGTACATTATAATCTTTTTTTTTATAATTGTTTGTGTTTATGGAGCGTGTCAGTTCCAGACATTGTTGTATGCATTCAGTGTTACTTGATGCCATGTTACAGGTCACATGACAGTATCTACCTTTTTGCGAAAACGCTGAGTAAAGCCATGCTAACAGTACAACCGCAGGTTCCTGTGCACTCAAAGCCATTTGTATTATACTCGTCACTGTATTGTAAAATGTACTGTATGTCTGTTGTCGTTGACCGTGTTAAAAACGCCACTTTACAAATCTGCGATCACGTCCTTCTAAATAAGTAGTCTGATATCTGGAAGATAAATCTCATGGTTTTTACTTGTCGCTCCAGTACCTCACTTGAACAATCTTTTCCTTTTCTCAGCTCTTTTATAGTAATTTTTATCCTGAAAACATCAGACTGTACGTCATCAGGAAACTCTGCAGACAGCATTTAAATGCCAACAGTTTCTGGAAAAGTGTGCCTTCTCTTTGTGTGTGTGGGGGGGTGGTCCTCATCCAGAGGGCCACAGTGGCTCTTTCCACCCACTGATTTGCAAAGTGGCGCTCTGCTGCAGCGTGCCCTCACAGTCTCCTGGTCTAGGGGCTTATTTTGCTCTCAGAATGCAGTGAGCAACAGTTTTCGAGGATCATTTTAATGTGGTCTGGAAATGAAGTGTAATAAAGGGTGTTTCTCCGGGCAGGGTTTTTCCTGGTTTCCTTGACAAATAAAAGATAGAGCCTAGATATATTACAGGTGTACTCGTACTACAGGAATTTTGTCTGTTACCATTCACAACGATAATTTCACATTTGGTCACTTATAGACACATACAGACACATGCAGTTATCATAAAGAATATGAATATATATTGATAAAAAAAATCAGTTCAAATCCAGAAATTTATAGCACTTTCTTCACATTGATTACAGCAGAAATTTAGTTTTTCAGAAGTCGATTGTCCTAAAAACTAAAATGAAACTGAAGACAAGATACAAAAGCAATAATGTAAATTACACTGTTAAAGCAGCATATTAAGATAGATTTTACATGAATACAAAATCCATTTGTTACGTAAGAAATATTAAATGTGTTACTATAAACAACAATACAATCGTTTTTGTTAATAGAGAAAATGACAGCAAAAAAAATAAATAAAATGGAAAATTCAGTTTTTGTATTTTAGATTTTTTCTAAAAGTCCCATAGTTTCCTAATCTTGTGCCCACAGGATAATTACCTGTTGTGCGCAAGATTTAAAAATCAATGTGTCAGTGAGTCGTGTCGAATTTCGGTGGCAAGCCCACTTCCATGACTTCACACAGCATTTGACACAGATTGGACGTGCAAAGTCAAGTGGAATATGGAAGTATATAATGTGCATGTAATATTTTGAGGTTATTGGCACTGTTGTGTGGTGATAATTGCGTTAATGTGGTCTTCCCTTTGTTACTAATGAACATAAGCCTCAATAACTTTTTTGTAGAAATTTCCTTTATCTTCCCTCAGTTTTGAAACCGTCTCAAAATGTAGATTGTCTTCCTTTAATTACTACCTCCTTCGATTAAAAGTCCAGTTTGGATTGGATTTAGATCTGTAATCCGGAAAGAAAAAACAAATGGATGGCTGCACTTGATATGACCTGAGTGAAGAAGAAGAAGAATCCCTGGGCTAATTACTGCCCCCTACTATGATGCAGGAGAACCGCAGGCCTCATCTACTGCCTTTCCACAGCTGTCTAACAATCGCTCACTACATGAAAGATGTTACACACATACAGTTGTTGACAAAAAAAAAAAAAATCCACACAGCAAAAGAGAACATTTTAATAGCGACATACAGAGACATCAATAGTCTCACTGCAAGCATGCAAGCAGTTAGCACAGTATGGAAGTAAAACACTGCCATCATATGACGAATGATGGTGGTGGTGTGAATTTCTCTTATCTCTAATGGTACTGTTTTACCTCCATACACAGTCAGCTGGTAGCTCAACACTTCTTCTCAGTATCTAAACAGTAAATTCAGCAATTTTGAGTAAAAAATAATATAAAATTGATGTCACTTCTCCCGTAACTGGATTAAGCGGCAGAAAATGAATGAATGAATGATGTCACTTCTGGATAAATATGACAAAATGTTAAAATTTTTTTATATAACTCAAATTTTGTTATTCACTTTTTTGTCAAATTTCTATGCCCTTACACCAGGTGATTGCAATGTCTTGCCAACATTTTAGTTGACTGTAGTGATTCTGTGAAATTATTGATTCTGATGATTATAAATATGTACCGAGGAAAGTTTTAGTATACTTTAACAACCCCAGTAAAGTAAAACTGTCCTCAGTCAGTATCAAATCCTGTGGTTGTTTTGGCTCCAAAAGAGACACAATTGTAAATGGTTAACTCAAGCAATACTCCAAAATAATCCCAAAGAACAATGTACTGTAAACAATAACACTGGCTTTCTGAAACATGTATACAACCTGTGTGTGCACACTGTGAAAAGTGTGTGGCAAGTGCGTACATTAGTATTAACACTGACGTATAATGTATAGTAGACATGGTTACAATAACATCATGAAACTTGTGTGCAATTGCTGCACACTGTGCAAAAACCTGAGGCAAATACTGTAAATAACTAATGAATATAATGTAAAGTAGGTGAAAATGTTGTCTCATCACTGACAAACGATGACTGACACTAACTAAACTGAATTAAATAAAATATTCCCACTTGATTCCGTGCAGTCCGTGGCATATACTGTGTGAAGACGTGGCAGATTGCTTGCTGATGTCGCAAACAGTATTTAACACTGTGGGAAGTCATGGAAGTGGACAACATAATTATCATTTGCACGCAAGATAATATTTCGTTATTTCCGACTTCACAGGCGGTCCATGAACACAACGCGTCCTGTAGAGCGCATGCGCATTACAGCGTGCGTCCCATAACCAGGAAGTAAACTTCGGTGCGGAAGACTCGTCTGTTTGTCGCCTCTTTAGACGCACGGTATGTGGCATGTGTCGGAATAATCAAATGGCACTAGCTCCAAATGTTTATTTAAATCGTACTGTGACAAGTGTGTACCTTTGGGCCTTCTTTCTACGAGGTGGCGGTGATAACCACTGCACCACGTTTGTCGCCCAAGTAATGTAGATAATGTAAATAAATACAACCGCCCGAGGGCGACACGGTGGAGCAGTGGTTAGCGCTGCCGTCCCATAGAAAGGAGGTCCCTGCTTGGTGGAACTGGAGCACGCGGGAGAAGATGAATGAACGAACAACTGCCCTATGTCGCCCTCAGGCGGCAAAATAGAAAACTACTTACCAGTCTCTAACACAAAACGTTCAAACTCAAAATGAATACATTTGAAACTGACAGAGGTAGAGTAGGTGACAGGTAATGAGCGGTATCCGGACAGAGTCAGTGCACAGATGGCAGTATTTCTTTTAAACTTTTAAAAAGTTTTCAATGCTTCGTCTTTTCCTCCTCTTTCATGTTTTGTTGTTTTACGACTTGTGTCTTGTCTGAGATGTCTTTCTCTTACGTCTCTGTCTCCCGTTGCAGCTAGTTGTTTGTTCATATATATCCCCCACACAAACATTCTTTTATGGCGATTGATCCATGATTTCCGTTAAAATATATGTACTATTTCCTGGGGCCCCTGTCAGCCATGGGCCCTGAGAGTCGCTCCTGCCTGGAGACGGCTCTGGTATCAGTGACATTGAAGACATGTAGCCACAGGAAACAGTGTGAAGCTGAAACTAGAGAAAAATGACTCTGTGGGATTTTGACCAATGATGCATTCATGTGTAAATAAATGTTCTCTAAGTTTAAGATAATTCAACATTGTGTTGTACACACTGACTGTTTTGTGCGTTGATCTAAAATGACTGATAACAAGGAGGATGAAGAAGCCAAAACACTGTTGTGAGATTATGCTAATTAACAATGTTTAACTTACTCTCCTGAGCTCTGTGATGGCGGTCGACTGGATTGGATTTGCCTACGCTGCAGCCATCGCTCTGGGAGGATTCATGGGATACAAGAGAAAAGGTTGTAACTGCAACTCAGACAATCTGACGCTCAGTAAAAGGTCGGCTCATCATCACTGTGTGACTCATTAAATGAAGGCAGCACCATGTCTCTGATGGCCGGCATAGTTTTCGGTGGATTATCTGCTCTTGGTGCCTTCAACATCTCCAGGAACCCCGGTGACATCAAGGTGTTGTTGCGTGAGTGCAGCAGTGAGCTTGTCTGTAAAAATCGCCTCAGTCAGTGAATTGGTGGGAACATTCATGGTTTCACTGGTGTTTCAGTCACCTCTGGAGTTCTCTCTGTCGTGATGGGAACAAGATACAAGAAATCCGGAAAACTGTTGCCAGCTGGCATCATGGCAGGTCTGAGGTGAGAATGTCCTTGAATGTATCATTGCTTCTAGATACAAGGTTCAGTTTGAGAAGTATTCCAATTCAATGAAGTACATTGTGATTTTCTCAACATGTGACGTCTCTCTTTGCAGTTTGTTGATGGTGTTCCGGCTTTTGCTTCTGATCCTGGTGTGACTGGAGAATTTGCTATTTTTCCTCCAGCTACGCGCCTCATTTTAAAGTAAAACACACATCCCAGTTTGCATTCCAAGTTTGATTTGATATCAGTCACTTTAATATTGATCATGAGAAAAATGTTTCATGTTCAGTAATCATGTGTATAAATGTTTTTTGTAATAATTAACTAAACTCAATAAACAAACATTGTTTGATGTACTGACGGATTATTGATCCTAAATAAACTCCAAACAGCAGTGTCTCTCTGCCTTTATACTTTAAGACAAAAATTCAGAGCAGCAAGTATTTGAATCAGGATTTGTGTTTTCGAAGATTTGAGAAGAAAATAACATAGATCCAGATCCAAAGTTCCTTAAATGTCAAAAATACACATTCTCACTAGAAATCGATGAAAAATACCAACATGTTTTCATCTGCGTGATGGTGTATTCTGTCTCTGAATCTCATGGAAACTGGACATTGACGTTGAACACGTCCTTGACTGTTTTGGAGTAAACCTCATCTGGCTGAGGTTTCCTCTTGCTGCCTGGCTGCAGGAATCTGCTGATGGCAGGAATCTGCGTCATCCTGCCCTGGAAAGACTGCAGATAAAACGGACGTAAAACGCTCAAACACTTTGTGATGTGCTTTATAATCATACCGTGTAGGTCATTTGTCTACCTTGATGGAGGGGAACTCGGCTAATATTCCCGTAAATTTCTCCTCCAGCATCAGAGTGGCTTCGAGCAGCAGCACATCTGCACAACTGAGTTTCCCCCCGACCAGGTAGATTTTACCAGCCATCACCTGAGATGTCCGCCACATGAATGACAGTCAATACTTAACCACAAGAGGTCAGCAGGTCAAAGTCTTGACTTCACCATAAAGTTTACGATTCATCCCAAACAGGATGGACACACACCTTCTCAAACACGGGCAGGTAACGCTCTGTCGCTTTAGTGTGAATGTTGTCCAGTCTGCTTTTCACGTCGGCACTGAAGGGCAACATCATGATCATTTCCATGAGGTCCATCAGTCCCTCTGAGTACATGTGGATCCTGAAGAAAAGATGATTGTGAATGATACAGATGTGACATTATCATGAACATGCCTGATAATCCCAGTATTGTGGTGATTTGAGCGTACATGACGCGTTCTTTGGGATCCTTCCCGTTCAGACTGGCCTTCTCTGCGATGTAATTGAAGATGGCTTTTGTCTGAACAAGCTTCATACCATCGATTTCCACCATTGGAACTTGTTGAAACAAGAGGTCTCCATCTGCAAACAAAGCGTTGGAGAGAGACACAGGCACGCCCAGAGGTTCACATGGCTACACGCACATTGTAAAGTAACTATACGCCGCCTCACAAGACCTTGTTACATCATATGTGGGATGAAGGTCGCTGTGCAATGGCACAATGACCATGCAGTGTTCTGACACATGGCTGGGGGCCGGAGTCAAAATATTTGACCACATCCATATTTAGCAATAATACAATATAGTATTGTAATATAGTATCTATCTTGCACTTAACCGTTACTGTTCAAAAAAAATAACAAGTAATTGTTCATAAATTAACATGAAGTTGAACGTTTTTTTAATTAACTTATTTTTTTTTGTTTTTGGAAAATGTATTACACCAAACCAGTAATGAACTAAATATGGTAATTTTTTTTTTTTTTTAAAACAGGAAAAAAGAAATACATGTTTCTTTTTTTAAAAAATACCTCCAACTCACCACTCAGGAGTTTGAGATACTGTTCTCTTGTTGTCAGGAACATCTCGTCAAACTGAACAACACAAACAAGGCAAACAGCTGGTTAAAGGAGCCTCCAGCATTAAAAAAGAAACTTATCTACTCACTTCAATTTCTGCCACAGTCAGCAGCCAGCGGATGGATTCCATTTTCCCTCTGCCATTGAAGTAGTGCAGCACAACTCTCCCGGCCATGGCTGATCACTTAATTTGTTAATTTGTAAAAAAAAAAAAAAAAAAAAAAAAGAAGAAGCTGAAAATAGACAAGAATCACAGAGCAGAATATAATGAATAAAACATAGTTTAGTATAAAAATTATTTTCTTGACCACATGCAGCTAGGCACACCTCACCTGGGAGTCGTCACGGCTACAAACTGGCAGTGAAAGAAGGAGAAGAAAGTTTGTGTTATATAATGTTGGAGTCCGGAACGAGAGGAGGCGCTGGAGCAGGATTGGTCATGACTGATTGGTGGAATCTGACCAATAGAAACACAGGTAGTGTGACTAATGACGCAAGGCATCATGGGAGAGTTTTACAGTTAGGCTTTTGAACGAACACAGTGGAAATATTGTTTTACTTTATTTTCGTCTGTGTAAATATTGATAGCAGTGTGTGTTGTACCTGTAATATTAGTTTATCACACCATGAGTGTACTTCGGTGCAGAAATTTCCCGTTTATATACCACAGGGGCGCGCGCTTCCCTTCGGATGTGAGGGCGATCTGGCTGCGACATCTGTCACCCCATTGATCGCTAGGGTTGATTCGGCTGATCTGGCTGGCTAGGCGGGTGTCCCCTTCCTCCCTCACCGCTCCATGTGTGTCCCTCCCGAAGCTCAGCGCTCGGTGGCAGCGGACGAGGTCCCCCCGGCGGACGACCATCCATCGGTATACCAGTAGCTGCGCTCCCCTGCTAGAACCTCCAAACAAGCTCAAGGCCCATTGTAGGAGAAACGTAGGGAAGTCAAGCTCCATGCTTCAGGCACATCCAAATGCGGCGCTGCACGTGGCAGTCTGCCTTCCTTTTTGAGATGTTTTCATCGTTGTTTATTACTGACATACTGACTTTACTGTAGTACTTGGGTTATATTTGCAGTAATTGCTGGAGTAGATCATTATAATACAAAAACATGCATTTTCCTGGGACATTTGCATTGCTTGAGGTAATCTATTCATGATACATACATTTATGTACATTGTACCATGTACGTAAATATATGTAATACGTTTATTCATATTTTAGAAATATTACTATTGTTTGTTGTTCTACTGTTGTGATTTAAGGAAAAAAAACTATCAGTGGGAAATATGACATTTCACACGAGTCTGTGCCACAGTTGTCTTAACCGAGATGCTCGCTAGAAGCAAGTTCCTTGAGAACATCAGATTTTACCCTCATAAACAACAACAAAGGCAATATATTTACAAAACGCGATGTACAGAAGAAAGTAATTAGTTTGCCATGAACAAGTCAGAGTGCGTTTTTTACAGTTAGAATATATGCATATCATGTATACAGGTTGGTAAACATGGTACAAACCTGAGGGAAGAGGTGTCACCTCAGCGGGACAGCAGTGATGTTACACAAATACTGAAAACACAGGTGCAGGTTTGAGCTCAAAGTTTGGCGGGTTGCTTTCATACATACACTTTCACAAGAAGATATTTTACAACATCCGGAATACATAGAATGAAATAAAGTTATTGCTATGTCAGATGTATGCACAGATTGTTTTTTTATACAAATCAACTAGGGCTACTCTTTGGAGGTAAACATTTTCATGGAGCGCCGTTCAGAGCTGCGGCGAGGCCACTAGCGGGGTCCATATTTGGCATACCAGTCTGTTCGCCCGTGTATCGTCTGTACTGGTGGGCGAGGCAGCAGACCAGACGTGCTTTTGTTGGTAGGCTGGTTTGTCTGACTCCGACCAGATCGCCACGTTGCATAATCTTGAAAAAAACAAAACAACAACAACAATAAAAGCTCAGCTGCTGAAATGCTGAGACATTACAGAACATCTGTAAAATGAATCCTCACTCGATGCTGCAGATTCCACTGAAGGACCCTGAAGCCCTCGGTGACCAGCAGACCCGACATCTTTTTTGTAGAACGATGGCACGTATCCTCCTGGGATTGTATTGATGCGTGAATAGACATGAATCCGAATCAAGTAAACAGTGACGTGAGAAGTAAATGTGACGTCACAGAAGGAGGAGGAGATTTACCGTGAGCGCCTCTGCTCGGCAGAGTCCCTCCAAACGGAATGCTGCTGGTGCCCCAAAGTTGGCCTCCAGTCAAGTCTTTAGCAGAACTTAAGGACACGTTCTTGTTTGTGCTGATGCCTGAAGAACATCAACAGATTGTTGGCAGATGAGATTTGATGGATTGATTGAAAGTTTCATCAATGAATGCAGTGGGAAATGAGGCTGGATGTCACATCGTTACCTGGAAAATATCTTGACTGCCTCAGGTAGTGTTTGACAGACGCAGTCCTGGACGAATCCTGATAGGCCGAACTCTTGTTCAGGTTCAGAGCTGCATCTTCTTTCACCTTAGGTCGACTGAAATCTAGAACGTCAGTGTATCTGAAGGACAGAGGACAATTCATCCTGTTAATGAGCTGAGTGACTCTGAATCTGCAACCGGCCCACGTGCTCCTCACATGCTCATTGCTTCCTCTCCCTGTCTCGACTTCTCTGTAGCAAGCAAACTTTTCCCGAGAATACTTGTAGGCGTTGATTCAGCTTCTTTGTGGTCGTCCCAGTCATCGCCTTTAAGGTTTTCTGTGCTGTGGCCCCAACGCTGACGTCCCACCTTTGGTTTCAAGGGATACCTCAGTAGGTTTGTGTTCTCCGACTCTTGTCTTGTTGGCTAAAAAAAAAAAAAAACAAATGAAAAAAAGAGCAGGATCAGTCGTCAACGACATGTGAGCAAACTGTTTCTATCTCCCAAGGCCTCACTCACCTTCCTCTGGACGTTCTTGTCAGTAATAAAAGGAAGGTGAGACGGTGGCGTTCCTTCGCTCTGTTCCTGTTTCAGAATGTGCTTCGGTTGCTGCTCTCGGACCAGATCTGTGCGCCGCTGGTACGCTGCTGCCTGGGCTGTGGCCGACACAGGGGAGGGCTGGATCTGCTGCAGGGGTCTGGAGGAGGGGACGTGAGGCTGGGACGGGAGCACGGGCTTCAGCAGGAGCGGTTGAGGCTGCGCCGGCTGCTGCGGGGGCAGGAGAGCTGGCTTAGGTCGGCCCTGCTCCAGGATCTGCTGAGGAGTCCCCAGCGCCTGGCCCACGTGGAAGTACGAGTACCGGAGAGCCTGCAGATGACAGACGGAGTTTGTTGTCTGTGTGGATGATGTGTGAAGGTGGGATCGAAATGGATCGTGGTCAAAACACTGTCTGTATTGTTCGGCTCTTATTGTTCTTTAGCTCCTGATCAGAGCTACCTCGTGTAACTGCAGGTGAAAACAATTCTTTTGGTCGTTGCAAATAGAAATGTTTGCATTTATTCCTTGTTTACGTCATCCAAAGTCCATGTATCTCACCTGGCAGTCAATGTCTCTACCTGTAATAAACTAGTATAGTCGTAAATAAAGTCCGATCATCAAACGTCTGGGTTTTCTAGTTTCTTTGTTTCTTGTTCCACTTCTGCTAAACACCATCGGACATTAACTACGTTACAACAATGTGAACTGTGAATTTCTCCTGCCACCACGTACCTGTGCAGAAGTCGGCCTCTTCTTGGCGTCCCACTGGAGCAGGTCCGTCATCAGGTGGATGGCTTCAGGACTGGCAGTCGGGATCAGAGTCCTCAGGTTACTGGGAACACACTGGGGCCAACGGAAGTTCATCGCACTCGCCAGCTGGTATCCCACTGGCCAGTCGTCCTGAAGAGAAAAGACAAACACATTTGTCTGATCAACAGCAACAATCCAAAACTGCTACTTGTGAAAAGCTAGATACAACTAGAATATTTCTGTGTGATATCAGTCAATTCATCCAAAACGGACTAATTATTACAATGAATGCTGAACTGATGTTACCTTCTTTGGTGTACCGAACACTTGGCAAATCTTAAATATGGTGTCGATCTCACTGGAGCCTGGGAACAAAGGCCTGAGTGTGTAAAGTTCTGCCATGATGCAGCCGACGGCCCACTGGTCAATCGGGGAACTGTAGTATGTAGATCTGAGGAGCAGCTCTGGGGCTCTGTACCTGGTCCAGAGAGACAGAACGTATATAAACGTGACGTTTTACAGAAAACATTTACATGTGCCCATTCCTGCCACCGACCTATTTGCCTAATATATCTGTGCTTCTTTTTCAAGATCATTCATCAACTCATAATCTATTTTTAACTGAGCCTTCGCCATCTTTGCTAAAAACAAGAATAGTGTCAGTGGACAGAGAGAGAGAGAGAGAGACGTTCACCATCTCGTTGAGACGTAGTCTGTGTACGGTGGTCGAGATCTGATTTCACGCACGAGCCCAAAGTCGGCGATCTTCACCAGCTCAGGGCCCATGCAGAGAAGATTTTCAGGCTTCAGGTCTCGATGGAAAAACCCTGAAAATGAAACGCAGAAGCATGAAGGATGCGGTGATGTCACTCGTGACCGATTCAGCACTTCTAGTCAACGTACCCTGTTTGTGAATGAACACCAGGCCTTGTAGTATCTGAAACATAATATTTCGAACAGCAGATTCAGGAAACAGCTGAGTCCTGCGATGAACAGAAGGAAGCATGAAGGCGTGATCCTTTGCAGAACGAATTACGTGACTGTCAAACGATACGCACCTGTTTGTCATCAGCTGATACAAATTTTCTTTCATGTACTCAAACACGAAGTACAAGTGCTCATTTTCTAGGATGACCTCCTTCAGTGTGATCACATTGGCATGCTTGAGCTTCTGTAAGGACTGAAAGAATGGAGAGATGACGACACGACACATCGTGGAACGCTGCAGAAATGAGCTGTGGACCCAACACAGTAGAATTAAGGGGGTGGGGGGTGGGGGGGATTTACGTTTACAGTTTCCAAAGGGGGGAAATAAACTAACAACAGAAACAGGAGGCAATAACAGAAAGCAGGATGGAGAAACGTTCTCATGCACAGAGATCAAACAGACTTCACCATGCTAAATCTGAGAAAGGAGGACGGTTTCTGAGATTGGATGATGGACATGCTGCATCGGTAACTTCATTAGCAGGACTCTGTGCCTTCTACAGGTTTCTCCGCATCACTGAGGTCAAGCTGGAGGAATAAGGGTGTGTAAGCTTAGGGTGGCAACCAGAGCTCAAAAACCAACAGCACACAAGAATCACCTTTGGCTGTCTGAGCTGCTGCGAGGAGCTTTAGACAGTAACGCTCTGAATCGTGCGGAAAGAAACAACGAGACACTTTTGAGTATTTGACACGCGGACAGTACAACTGATACACAACATACCGACAGTTTAGGTGACTATCTGAGCCAAAGATGGACGGACTCCAGTCATCCACGGTCGCAAGTGTTATCAGGTGTTTACTGGTCAAACCCTCAAGCAGATACACTGACTGAGTGTAAGCATTCATCTGTCAGAAGGGAAGTTTGACGTTTGATGCTGACACTAATGATCACGTCTGATGATGTCACAGTCTAGAAAATCTGTAAACAATGTCTGTCACCTGACCTCTGAAATGTAAACACTGCTCATTCATCACAGTCTGGACACACTCTGGACAAAGGGACACTGACAAACACAAAAAGATTGTGTCCTGGACACAGTTGGCAGCATGAAGACATCCCTGGTTCAACATTATGACAGTAAGACAAGAGAGGAACTAACCTTGACTTCACGAAGGTTCAGGCATTCCTTCCAGGAAGAGAACTTTCTTTTCATTCTAAAAAAAAAAGTCAAACATTGTTAACTTAGCATCTTCTGAATGTTTGCAACAAAGGCAGAAATCATCTTAATTATTGTTCCAGGACACCACCTAAGCAGGTTTCTATAGCATATGCAGCGTAAACTGTGGATTAAACAGTGTAACTGTAAAGGACACAAACAAACACAGTTGGCAAACACTTACTTCTTTATGGCCACTAGCTCCCCTGACTCCAGATTGCGGCCAAGGATGACTGAGCCGTAGGTTCCATCTCCGAGCTGCCTGATGGTCAAGTATTTATTCATGATGCTCGTCCTTCCACACCATCATCCGATGGCAGACAACAAATGAATCCAATTCAGTTTTATTCATATAGTCCAACACCACAAATTATAATGCCCTGATGGTCTATATGAGAGACGTGTTTGATTTCGGCTGCTGAATGCAACCAGATTTTCCTGTGACAACAGCAGAAGACCACAGGCAGAGCTGGAGGACTCATGGTGTCATGGACTCTCCTCCGACAGGCTGGAAAAGGAGATAAACAGTTAAGAGATTTGTTTAAAGCAACTGTAGGACTACGATGTGCACTCACTTGTCCCGGTTTATTACATAAACGGAGCTCATAGCCTTCACACTCACACTCCAGCCTTCATGAGGCGTTTATGAACTGTCGAAATTAAATGAATCAGTGCCTGACTGATGAGACAGATGACAGAAAAAATGTTACAGCGCTTATGGAAGTATGAGTCAAACAAAAAACAAAAAACGAACAAACATCAGTTCTTTAACTTGGAGTTATAAAGTTACCACTCCACATTTACTGTTTGGTGCAAAGTTATTTTAAAAGTTTGGGAATTAGTCTTCTTCGTGGTGGGAAGTGAACGTCTCTCTGCTGAACGCTAGCTGCTTTCACAACGAGCATCTGTGACCGTACATTAACATGGCTACATCGTAGAAATATAAATGATAGTACAGGTACCTTGTTTTTGTGTACCGCTACGGTGCTTTAGGGTTTCACATTAATTTATTCGACGGTTCACACTGCTTGCAACTGAAATTTTGTCGATAACATTGCTTTTTCTTCTGGTGTTTGCGTACAAATTAAGCTAAATGTGTTGTGACGGTGATTGTTGTAGGAAAACAAAATACGCTACATTGCACTGAATATCGTGACTCTCTTAAATGGCTAAAGCCAACGCAGGAAATCTCTTACCCTTATCACGGTGACGCCACAGGAACACATAACCGAGTCGAGTAGTCAACAAATGGTTTAGCGAATCCGACAAACGCCGTATGAAAACAGTAAATTGCATCCACAGCGAGCAGGCAGGACCTCTCGTCCGAGTTCATCCTAATCTCGCGGTGCTAGACAACCAACTGCGGTCTCATCGGAACAAATCACAGCGCTCCATCATAAAAGATTTAAGGTTGAAATAAGTCCCTCAACACTGTGTGTGCTTCGCATAAACACACGTTAAATATTACACGATGATCATACATGATCCATTTTTTCTGTCTTTAAAGCGGAAATCTATTCGTTGTCAGTTGAATCTTAAACGTTATTGTACAACAAGAAAGCATAACAATAAACGAATGATACAAAACGATAAATATATAGATGTATAGATGTATTTAACATTTCAAAGGCAGAAGTACGTTGGTTACGTTGGTTAAATCCTTCTTTGCGGGTCAAAACATACATACGAATGTATTCATGCAAAAGAGTTTTCATTGCTTTGGTACTTTTAAATGGTGCATATACATACGAAGATAAAAGTACGATATTCCAATTAGAAATATAGGACAATAGCTAAGTTACAAGGCGCAATTGCTGTTGTGCTTCTTGTGGGTTTGATGTTTTTATTTTGAAGTCATGGCCACAAGGCGGATGTAGTCGGTGTGCGTGAGTTCCATTTGTGTCAGTTTGTTATTTTAACTCACAAATAAACACAACTGAAAAGATACTGTCAGTTTCCGTATTGTTTTATGCCAACATTACCATGATGTATAAGTATAGGCGAACACGTACCGGTATGTTATATACATAATACGTTATATTTTACAGGTAGCGGTTTACCAACGTCTTACAGTAATACGCAGCAGAACTGGTGCTGGGAAATTACATACAATGACTCTTTAAAGAAAAGCAGACACGTAATGTTGTGTAGAGAAAAAATAACAAACAACACGTATCGCTTTAAAGGCTAAGACAGACATCTACTGTACTTGTGGGCCGACCAGCCACCGACTTCCTGTGTGTCATCGTCGACACTTTGGGTCAATGAGCGAAATGGCTGCGTTCATGCGAGCCCGTAAATATGTTCGTTGTGTGGTTCGTTTCTCCGACCGTGAACTGTAAGCGTGAGTGCTGACCCCTTGTGAAGACAGAGAGAAGACGTAGTGGCCAACTTGTCATGGTAGGTCGGTGTGATTTGCATCTGTCACTTGGACAGGGACGTTGTAGCCAGCTAGCTAACTTAGCTCGTGTTTGTCTCCACCTGGAAGTTACCGAACGTTAGCTGGGATTGCAAAACCCCGTTTACAGTGTGACCTCCGTTCAAGAAATGAGCCAGAACAAACCAAGTTTTCATACACACACAACACTTAGCGTGTAGTGTCTAATGCAACTTTGTCACTTTAAGCTAAACGTGCCATTCTTCGATTTTAGCCCAATTCTTGATACTGTAAAATAAAAATATCTAGTGACAACACGATGACCAGTGTTTTGTTTGTATTACTTTAACAGGACTGTACTTGAATTCTAAAATAATTTATCAACAGAGCTAATGAAGCCATGTTTGTGTAAGAGTTAGATAATGTGTACGTAACATTTCCATCACATATGATGAAATGAATGAGATTTATAATGGATGAATATGTTATAAGTTATAGAACTACCATGTGGTTACACATTGTGCAATGTATTTTACAACTTAACTGTAAATCAAATGTGGGAGGGCAGTAACGTCAGGATTTTTCAAAGTCACGTCAGGAATGTGAGACTGAAAAATGCTGCAGGGTGAAAAGCAGATGTCAGGCTTCTCAGACATGTTTTGGTGAAGCAGCAGGAGGGAGTGGTGTCACTTCAATCTGACCTGGACCAGATGAAGCAACATCAGATGCAATTCATAATGGCATTAGTCCTAAAGTTGATTATGACAAATCACTAGTCTAACTTGAAATTGACACAGATGATCTGCCCATCATCTGTTGGGATGAACAGCCACTCATGACTTATTTGAGTAATATGTCACTTTTCTCCTCTACAGGCTGAAGATAATGCAGATATTGGAGGTGCGGTAGAGGAGGAGGATGAAGGTCCAGATGACCCAAACCTTCAGGTTTGCAGAAACGCATTTGTGAATTAGTCATCAGAGGTCCACTTATCTCAGAGGCAGTTTAGACCTGCGAACATGTTAAAGAGGCTTCAGGTCATGTAAACCTGCCTTCAAATGTTCTCTAGAAGGTAAAAGAAGTTGAATGAAATGAGTAACGACAGTCGAGCGATGTTTTATTTCACCCACAGCTGGAGCTCAATGTGTTCAGAGCCCAGTGGATGTCTGAACTCAAACCGAGTTGCGCAGCTAGTGTGATGAGCAACCGGCGCCAGCGAACTCTGAAACAGACGCAGGAGACGGCGCGGGAGGAGAAAGTAAGTTGTGAAACGTACTTTCTTCTTTTTGTGTGTAACTGGACGTTAACTGGTGAGTGACCTGAGTCGTCTGCTCCTCAGGCCACAGAGCTGTTCCTCAGAGCTGTGCAGGAAGAGCAGAGTGGAGCCGTCTACGAAGGTGTGTTTCTACAACGCACACTGATGAGAGACAGAGAGAGACAGACAGACGCCTGTGACAAGAGGAGATGATTCATGCAAACACATTGTCTAACTATTCTTTTTGGTTGCAGCAATCAAGTTTTATCGAATGGCGATGCAGCTCGTACCCGACATCGAGTCTAGAATAAACTACAGCCGTCCTGATGCGGATCGAGTGGAAGGAAACTAGTAAGCTGCTTTTTGTCGCCGGATGTCGTCTGCCATGATCAAAGATACTGTTGTAGTGTGAATGTGAGTGTAGAATCAACAACTGTTAGACTGTTTTGTATCGTAGCAGGGAGGGGAGCGACGCCGACAGCGAGATAGAAGATCTCGTCGCGTACTTCGAGCAACAGTTCACTTTGGAAAACTCCTTTCCAAAGATCTGCACGCCTGAGTCAGAAAGGACGCAGACCCACATCTCAGGTAAACAAAAGTGTCTGACTTCATCCAACACGTCTTTATCACCCTGTGCTCATTTTCCCTAATGTGTCCTTCTGCCCCCCCCACTGCAGCGTTGCCGCGGGAGATCCTGATGTACATATTTCGTTGGGTTGTGTCGAGCGATCTGGACATGCGAGCCCTCGAACAGCTGTCGCTGGTGTGCCGTGGCTTTTATATTTGTGCAAGGTCAGAAGATTGTATGTGTGGAACGGAACTGTATCTTTGAGTTTGGACAAAGGAAGTTGAGGAAATATTTGTTGTTTGTTCATTGGTTATTTGCCTCTCAGCTTCTTGAGTCACTCATTGGTCGTCGCTTTCTGTCCAGGGACCCTGAGATTTGGCGGTTGGCCTGTTTAAGAGTGTGGGGACGCAACTGCACCAAACTTGGACCCTACATATCCTGGAGAGAGATGTTTCTGCAGAGGCCACGTGTCCGTTTCGATGGTAACAGATAGAGAGATGAATTGTGTGCATTCAAAACAACATCGTGAGATATTCTCGGCCAGCACGTCAGTGCGCCGGTGAGGACTGATTTCCGTTGGTGTGGCTCCAACAGGTGTCTATATCAGCAAGGCGTCATACGTCCGTCAGGGAGAGGAATCTCTGGATGGGTTTTACAGAGCCTGGCACCACGTCGAGTACTACAGGTACGTAGGATTCGTCCTCATAGCTCAGCGGTGGGACGTGTGTTGAAGGCTTTGTGTGTTCATTGTGTGTATCACAGGTACCTGCGCTTCTTCCCTGACGGCAGCGTTGTCATGCTCACCACCCCTGACGAGCCTCTGTCCGTCGTCCCTCGCTTGCGTACTCGCAACACTAGGTTTGTCCAGTTTCGCTCCGCTGGAAATACAGCAGCAGCCTGTAATTAAACTCTGACTCCCTTCAGAAATCGTTTTTCGATTTTTTTTTTTTCCCTTTTATTCACTTGGCAGACTGGAGTCTGTCATGCAAGGACATTTCCGTCTGTCGCAGGAGACGGACAATCAAACCAAAGTTTTTGCTGTCGTCTGCAAGAAGAAAGAAGAGGTGAGTCTGAAACGTTTGAGACACAAACGGAACACACACACGCTCAATTTCTTTCCAGCTACCGCACATTCTGACATGAGGCAGAATTTGTTGAGACGTTGTAAAACATTGTATTTCTGAGATGAAACTGAGCTGACAAAGAGTCAACAAGAAACGCTGGAATAAAACCTGTGTGTCGAACTCACTTTGTGTACAGAAAGCGTCCGAGATTCAAAAGAATCGGTTCTGCAGGCGGAACCCAGCATCCGAGGCTGAGCACAGCTTCCATGTGGGACTGCAGCTGTCCTCTGGGGGGCGCCGGAGCTTCAATAAGCTGGTGTGGATCCACCACTCCTGCCACATCACTTACAAGTGAGGGGTTTGTTGAACATGTATTTCTGCGTGGAGTGGACAGAATGTGTTTTAGGGTCAGTGCTGTTGTTTCCAGGGTAACGGGGGAAACCATCGTCACAGCGTTTGACCTGGACAGGATGTACACGCCTTTCTTCTTCGTACAAGTGAAGAGTTACGTTGCGTTCTCTGAGCAGCCGCTCTGAGCCGCCCCGCATGAGTCCATCGACACGTTGAAGATGACAGCAGATGTTCATTTACCACACACACAAAATAAAAGCATCCTCCTCAGCCTGCGCCACCTCTGCTGCTGCTGGATTGATCAGTTGAACCCGTATGCGTCCTACACACAGCATGTCACTTCTGTGGTTTACACAATAGAGTACTACTTATTTTTCTGATTTCAGAAATTATGGTAATTTGCTGAGAGCTAAATTAATTAGCGACCTGTCTCACCTATTCCCGGCAATGAATGTCAATGCTGTTCTGGCTCAGTGGTGCACTTTCCCCCTGAAATAAAACAGTGGTGAACTGGAAGTGTCTTTGTTGTTGAATTATTGAAGTCAGTGGAAGTTTTGGAGGAACTGAATCAACCCTTAAATGTGTTTTCAATAAGACAATGTACAGTATATAGCACATTTCAGCTAAAGACAATGCTAGGTGCTAAAAGCATGCAGGCGTTGAAACTCAGTATGACAAAGAGAACAGAATATATACGTATTAAATGAATCATTAAATAAAAACTGCTAAAACAACAGTTCAACATGGTGGAAGAACAACATAGATCCAGTTACACCAGTGAGATTTCAGATGTGGTTTTCAACCAGCTGAGGATACACAGTCATAATCCACCTATTTCATTTCTGGGAACCGAACAGATCAAACAGGATTTGCATTAGAAAAAACATGAAAGTTGTTCTGGATTATGCCACAATGATTCGTGGGCTGTTGTTTGGAGTCTAAGTCAACTGCAGTTGAGAATATGTATTAAGTAAAATATAGACGGCTGGGGCATAGTTTTCAGTGGAGAAATACTTCATCAGTACTGAGCAGCTTTATAAAGTGAGTTCATGTGATGAATTACTCATCTATATGAACCTTCATTGCTTGGTGTGACAGGCAGAAACATGTTCTGCTCCTCTATGCGTGAGTGAATTTACCTCACAATCAGGATTAAATAAGTATCTATATAATCTTCTCTTTAAATACACATATCCTTATCCTTTATATACAGTATATATAAACCTTTTACATTACTAATAGTACATCAATCTGGAACTGTACATCACGTGTCTGACTGATCATTGTACTTGAAGTATGTCAGATGCAGCCTGTTGACATATTAATGTGTAGTTTCTCTGCACGCTCCACTGTATCTATCAGGTAGATACAATTATACAAACACATGGATAAACGCTGTTATTTAATCTGCACGGCACAACCAGCAGAACAACACAGAAAACAACCACTGTGTCTCTGCAGCAGAGACACAGATACTTTTAATATAAATCATCAGACTGGCACATCCCAGAATGTCCCACCGTTATCACTGTCAGGGTCCAGACCGTTCCCTGTGTGTCTCCCCCAGGCCACCGTCTCCTCCAGGCAGAGAAGGAGCTTTGTTTGCACAGCGGCCGCCTGCAGACGTACCAGCAGCGCTCACAAACAGCTGCTGTGTCCTGCAGATGTGTGACACGGAGCATTCCGGAGGAGGAGGAGGAGGAAGAGGAGGCCTGAGTGGCACCACTGAAGTCACTTAAGTGAGAAGAGGTGAGCTTCTGTCTCCACATCTCTGGACCAGAGAGAGACACATGTACAGCTCCCTCAGTCATCGTTGGTGTTGGCCACGAGAAGTACATGCAACAGCTGACAAACACGTGACGTCACACGTTATTTTACCCCCACCGTCATGAAAATACTTCCACTTCAGGCTTAGAAATGTTAGTTGGAAGCTGGCGGCATTTGTTTTGATTGTGGCTCACACATTCTGACTTTGACGTTTAAGAGCAAACGGGTGGGTTCAGGTTTCACAAAGGACCTTTTATGAAATCCATTTGATCCAGTTCCGTTCTTAAAGTGTTTCTCTTCTGATTGTGAGATCGCTGCCTTCTGAACCGACCATGAAACGACTGCGTGAGCTGATGACAGAAAACAAATCTGCAGCAACAGTGAAAGCTCGGACTCACCTCGTCCTCCACTTCCCGTTCACTCAGCAGCTGTGCAGCACAGTGAGACGAGCACATCCACGCACGCACTGACATACTGTCAGATGTTTTGAAAGTTTTCAGTTCACACAAAACTGAATCTGAACAGTTTGAAGCAGTCGCCCTGCAGGTTTTCAAAGTAACCTGCTCCTGCACACCAGAATGAAACCAGCCGCTCGTTGTCAGGCCTCTGCAGATTCACTCAGATGGATCACTTGCGTCAGGTGTGCAGGAGCAGGAGACGTCTACACCATGAAGGACAGGGCGTCAGGACCTCCGGGTGAAAGCACGAGAAGAAACACATACAACTCGCATAAAGCAGCTCAATTATTATTTTTTCATTTAAAAAAAGAAAAGAAATTAAACAAATTAATCATACACATATTTCTTTCAAAATTAAAATGAAAATGCCTACAAATTCTCAATTATTGTTTTTTTTTAATTCATAAAGGACCACGTACAGTATTAAACATAAATGTATTGCGCATTTTTTGCTGTAAATTGTTCATCTCAGCGCTAAACAAACAGGACAAACACATAAAATAAAATGAAACACAAGTTTAATCTACGACAAATGTCTGGTGTTGAACCTGAACACACGATGGCAACATCACGATTCATTCTCAGAGTAGTACGGTCCTTCTCAACACTTCTACGATGTGATACAAACCCAAAACACATAAACACGCGTCAGGCACACGAGTCTGAAACAGATTAAAAACGCTGCTGCATTTATCACCAAATGACCTCCTGAAGGCACCGACTGATGGAAAGACTCAAACATATAAATATATTCTCCTGTGCAGCATTTATTAGAGAGCTGCTGGATAATCCAAAGTTATCCAGGGTTAGTTAGTTGAGTTAGTTACATTTCAGGGGCTTGATGACACTTTGGGTACATGTATGTTCACGTCTCTGAAATGGACCTTGTGCTGAGACAGAATGTCCTCTCCTGTTTGCAAAGGCCAGTATTGATCCTTCACTCGCAATCAGATTAAAGATTACACATTCTAGTCGTGACATAGGTGACGTACATGTGATCCCATTAAAATGATTAATAATACAATTCTTTCTTTCATCTGCAGCAGCTATAAAGGAGTGCTAAAGGTAGAAGCCGTGCTCAGAAAACACAACCGATCATCTCTACAGTTGTTTAAATATTAAGTCTAGCTGAGCTTTTTTTATTTTAAAAGATGGCTCAATATTCCAAGTTGCCAGAAAAACATTCCACCGTCACAGTGTGGAGCATTTTCATGATTATTCAACAGGACAGACACAATGCTTGTTACACATGACAAACAATCCTCCATCATCTGAGGAAACTCAGCAAATCAATCAAATCTATTTTGCTGTTGGTTTGTGCAAAATCAGACTATAATACAATACTATTTTTCTAACCTCTTTGAATTCAACTGTTGTGTGCGTATATGAGGCCACAGTATACACGGCTCATCTCTGTTCTTCTCAATCGAGCACCTCTGGAATATCGTATGAATATAATGTTCTACCTCCTAGCAGCACGAGCTGACACACGCTGGCGACGTTCTCTCGCCCGGTTCTCGAGCGTCAATCCAGCCTCAGTTTACTGTGAGCAGCGTTTTCCTGAGACGGCGTCCCGTTGGCGTGTCCGTTTGTAGAAACAGGAACGCCTTTCTGCCGATCCTTCAGCTGGGAAACACGCTGCTTCTTGTACGTCTAGTGACGGGGAGAAACACGACGTCAGTTAGACCGATCACATCATCCCATGACAGATACGACACGCCAGCAGAGCAAGTGTTGAATAGCCAATCATGTGACTAACTGCACGAAAATATATTGAGAAATCAACATGGAGTTCAACAAACACTGTTGGAATATCTAACAATAATATAAAAATGATAAGAAATGATATGAAAAATATTATATATCTATATAATATACTATAAATATTACTTCAAGTAATATATTATATATGTGTACATATATATATATATACACACACACACACACACACATTACATATATTAAATTACGTTTTTCATTTTCAAACATGACAAGATAGATGGAAAAGGGAAACAACTGACCTGCATGTAAAAGTTTGAGAAGAGGATAATGAGTGTGACCATATAACCAATTTGGAAGTACAACCATCCCATCGGGATCCCGCACGGCCAGACAACGGCACACATCGTCTGCAGCGTGGTTAAAAAGAACTGCACCTGCAGGGACACACGCGCGCACACACGCGAGAGTTTGCAACAGGCAAGTGGTATCGATCCAGAGACAGAATTATCGCTAAAGGACACCGAGAACATGTTTGTCCTTCAGCCGCCACCATCACACACAAACACAGCCAAAACCACACACACACACATACACACACCAGCTGTAACTGCGTGATGTATTTCTTCCACCAAAGGTACGGACGCACAGCAGGTACGGCTGACAGGCCGTAGTACGAGTACATCACAACGTGTACAAAGCTGTTGAGGCAGGCACCGAAGTACGCTGGTGAGACAGAGACAAGAGACGGCGAGGAGTCTGTGTGTGAACGAACAACAAGGAAGCCGAAGCTGTTTAAATAAACGTAAAAACGGACACTCACAATGGCCGCAAGGAATCCAGTTCATGACAAACCACCAGATGTTTAGCATGCTGGCGTGGTGGTAGATGTGGAGGAACGTGATCTGATGATTATTCTTTCGCAGGATGAAGAAAACGGTGTCCATGAACTCGATGAGCTTGGAGACGTAGTACCACCACAGCACATTTATGATCTGAGGAAAGACACGGCAAACTTTTGACGCTGTGGCGTCCTCTCACACGTCAGCATGACATTATGGAGGTTGTTAGAGGTTCAAGCCCAGTTATCGGTCTCAGTGATACAATGACGACATGTTGCATTCAATCGCTGCGCGTGTACGTTGCACATTTCATGTCAGATCAGAATCCAGAGGAGAGTCGTCATCAGTCGGATTAACTCGACTGCAGATTATCTGTCAGGATTTTCAGGTGCAGCTCATCAAAATCAGATTTAAAAAAAAAAAAAAAAAAAAAATACATGTTGATTAATATTGCATGTATGCCAGTGTCCGTCCCATCCGTGCCGGTGTTTACTGTCGTACCAGAAATGACACCATCAGGTCAAACTATCTGCAGCAGCAAACAGAAAAAGGTCGGACTCACCTTGTCATCCACTTCCTGTGCGCTGTGAGTGTCCTGGCAGTACAGGTTGTAGCCGCCGAGCAGCACAGTGAGAGCGAGCTGAGGACAAACCACCAACAGAAAACATTGAGTTTGAATCCTCACACACACACACACGTTCACTCACTGGGAAAGTTTCCTCCCTGTAAACAGATAAGTCCGATTCTTCCATGTTTGTATGTTGTCAGGTTGATGTGACCGATGTTTAGCGGCTGACCCTGTTATTTGGAAATGTTTATAAAGCCTGAAATATACAATATGATGTCTGAAGGTCTTCAGCACATACGACGTATTTTAACGCTCATAGATGCAACAATCAATAGAACCAGGAAGCTCGACGTGGAATAGTCAATATTTCAGTAACTGTAGATCTGCAGTGCCTCCCGTGTGCTGCATTCGTTTGGATTAGGCCTTCATCTATCTGTCTGTCCATCTGTGTGTCTCTCTCTCTCTCTCTCTTTCTCATTTGGTACATAGTATACGTACTGTGTGTGAACATTTATGAGTTTGGAAACTGTTTTACACCAAACTGGCAAGAAGCACGTATGGTAACTTCGTTCACGTTGTATAACCAAGAAATTTGGAAAAAAGGTCTTAAAGTTTAAAAGTCTGTGGGGTTTAACTTTTTAAAATATTTTAACGAGCCATATAAGGGTTAAATTTTTTTTTTTCTAACTGTGAAAATAAATACAATTTAAAAAATAGATGGACATATAAATGTTTGAAGTGGAGAACCAGTACATATAATACTCAGTGTAACTCAATGCTGATTCAGCCGATCTGATCAATTCTGACGATCTATTATTTCAGCCAATAAACTCTTACATACAAACTCATACAATAATTCTTCAAACGCTCTCGGTCGATATGCCACATTAATCACAGTCCTGGACAGCTGACAAGAACCAAGTGTCATGTACTTTGATTCCCATCAGGTGACACTGCGCTCCGGGTTTAATGAATCACACACTCTTACGCAATGCAGATGGAAAGACAAGAAGCCAGCTGGTCGGGGAGGAGAGGGGCTCTGGACGGACGCCTGCTCAAACAGACGTGTGCCCAGGTGCACAAAACGTACCTTTACTGTCACTACGAGAAACGGGAAATCAGCACGGTGTCCCGGACTGACTACGTCTACTGTACTGATTTGAATTCTCTGAGCTGTTCATCAAAAAAAAGAACTTTCCCATTTAACAATCGCTGTGCTGATGTGTGTGAGGCGTTTGAGGCTGGAACAAAGAGTCGGCTGTGTGTGTCCCTCACACTCCCTGACAGCCCCTGTCCCTGATGGCGTCCTCCGATTGCGACACGCCCACGTCCTGTCGTCCTGTCTGACTGCGTGTTATAGATACAGTTATATGAAGAGTAGAGTGAAGCGCCGGCCGTGTGAGCTGAACAGAAACAACGATTTGTTGTGTCTGTCTTATCTGATGCTTATTGGGTAAAAGCTGACTTCCTGGAGTCCACGGGTTGCTTGGCAACCGTTTCTCCTCCAGACAATTCAACGTACAACCAGTAAAACCACAGCGTGTTGTTTTACAGCCGGTCTGTGCGAAGGCCACAGCATCAGTGTTTTAGTTTTAGACGCAGCTCATGTGTCGATGTGTCCGCGCCGCGTCTGGCAGCCTGTTTTACCTCAGAGAACATGTAGAAGGACAGCAGCGTCAGGCCCAGATTGTAGAGCACCAGGAGGCCTCTGCAGGAGAACGGCTGCCTGCGTCTCATCAGCCTGGGCCCCGTCCACACGACCACAAAGTACAGGACTGTGAGAGCGAAGGTTGGGAAGTAGTCGTCGAGAAGCAGCCATCCCCGCACGCGCTGATCTGAGACAGGGAGACAAACAGGATGAAGAGGGAACAGACGAGTGAAATCCAGTCAGGACAGATAGATAGATAGATAGATAGAGAGAGAGAGAGATAGATAGATAGATAGATAGATAGATAGATAGATAGATAGATAGATAGATAGATAGATAGATAGATAGATAGATAGATAGATAGATAGATAGATAGATAGATAGATAGATAGATAGATAGATAGATAGATAGATAGATGATAGATAGATGATAGATAGATAGATAGATAGATAGATAGATAGATAGATAGATAGATAGATAGATAGATAGATAGATAGATAGATAGACAGACGGATAGATGGATGGATGGATGGATGGATGGATGGATGGATGGATGGATGGATGGATGGATGGATAGATATAGCAGTCAGATGTAGCAGTCAGTCGAGCTAATTACAAAACGAACAGCCGAGAGAAGACGACCTGAAACTGAAAGTTTGGATCATTTCCAACTGGTGGAAACAGAAATCTGCCAGTGGGACAAGTTTTTCTTGAACTGAAAGTTAGCTTGAAACGAGTCAAGATTGTCTAAAGTGTACAGAGATTTTATGGCTAAAAATGAGACATTTACGTGAGAAACAAGACAAATATTCCTTGTGTTCATTTCAGAAAGCAGGTTTGGTTAAAGTCCAGACCAAAGATTGAGGGGCAACTGAGCGGTTCCAGAGGATTCTACCTGTTCAATCACTGATGTCTGTTGGGACCATCGCTAATGCTAACAGACATGCTAACTGTAGGAGGACAAGAGTCACGTGCTGATAAATCCATTCGAAGC
>CAAKHB010005402.1:72466-137766 GCA_901007665.1 Aeoliscus strigatus
AGATAGATAGATGATAGATAGATAGATAGATAGATAGACAGACAGACAGACAGACAGACAGACAGACAGACAGACAGACAGACAGATGGATAGATAGATAGATAGATAGATAGATAGATAGATAGATAGATAGATAGATAGATAGATAGATAGATAGATAGATAGATAGATAGATAGATAGACAGATAGACAGATAGATAGATAGATAGATAGATAGATAGATAGATAGATAGATAGATAGATAGATAGATGATAGATAGATGATAGATAGATAGATAGATAGATAGATAGATAGATAGATAGATAGATAGATAGATAGATAGATAGATAGATGGATGGATAGACAGACAGACAGACAGACAGACAGACAGACAGACAGACAGACAGATCTCTGTGAGAACTCCACAACAACATCGCTGGTTGGCTGAGACTCCACTTACCTCTGGGACCCAAACATGACTCGAAGTAAGCGTGGAGTCGATGATTGAAAGTTTCCATTTGCCCCCTGAAAACAACGTATATTCCAGTTAACTCAGTTTGTTCATTAGTTTTGTAACCTGCAGATCTGACCATGGGGTGTTAATCATTTCCTCTGTATGTGTGTCTATTCATCATAATATTAATATATGTATACATAATGTCATATTTGTAACTGTGCTGTTTATTAATTTCTTGTATTTCCTATTTGTGGTTGAGTACTACTGTATCAAACCAAATGTCCCCCTGGGGATGAATAAAGTATTTGTTTTAAATTCTGTTTGCAGGTTTTTACGTTCTTACTGAAGCACGAATTTAGATTTTCAAACTAACTGAACTGCCAGTTTTGTTTTTTCCTTTGTGGGGGAAAACCGGAGTACCCCAAGGAAACCCACACAGGCCTGAGGAGAACATACAGACTCCACACAGACAGACCCAGGCCAGAGCTTGTCGTCACCACCGCTCCACCGTGCCGAGGAGCGAGATGCGACTTCATCTGATCTGATTCGGGGACACAGACACACCTCTGGTGGCCACAGGGGCTGTACAACACAACAGTCGAATGTGTGATGATCAGCATGCAGACTTCAGCTGAGACTGACCAATGTCTCTGTGGTGCTCCCTGCATCCTCTGGACACGTCCTTTCACTGTCGCCTTGCTCCAGATGATCTTTCTCATGTGGTTTCAAACCAGAAGCGAGCGAGCAGGCCACATCCACATCCTTCCATCCAGGGTTCAGTGGTTCTCTGCCAAACTGTCCATGTTTGTAGTAAACAAACAATGGATGGATGGGAGATGTTTTCTTTTACAAGATCCCCCCAAAGTCCGGCCAAAGATGTGGCGATAGATTACTGTCAGGAGCCAGATAAACTATTGTTTTCTTCCCTCCTACAGCCACAGCTTCTTCTACCAGCTGTCCAACGTCCAATACGTGCGCTAACGTGCGATATTTAACTCCAGAGCTTCCAGACTGTGACAGGAAATCCACCTTATGATACAACGCAGGTCACTTCAGAGTCCAACAGACACTAATACTGTTTAAACCTTCTTCCAACGTTCCCTGGTTTCCTTTCTAACTCTTCTTCTAACTCTCCTTTAAAAGCTTATTTCACAGTCGCGGTCCTCTCATCTGTGGAACAACACCGTCACAGTACCAGCTGAACCATTTCTCGCCGTCTTTGTCACCTTTAAACCACTGTGAACAACACAATCTGTTTTTATTCTCTGATAAAGCTGAGACAATATTCTTCACACTGCTGAGAAAACAGTCAGCTGATAACACGCTTTCTCTTTCCTGTTTGCACAACGCTGACGTACCACTGCACACATGCCTCCGTGTCTGCGTCTGGACGCACAACATGAGACACAACATGGACTCTGGTTTGTTCTCAGTGACATTTTCCTCTTTATTACCTGCTTGTTCTTTATTACAACTGCTGCTACCATCAGTAATCCCTGATTCTGACCTGCACAGATATCATGAGGAACACAGCTGCACCTCCACGTGATAAATCTCGTTGGTGTGTCTTCACTGACTTTACATGCAGCAGACTGACAACATGTGTCATTAACCACCGACAGATGCATCTTACCAAAAGTCAAATGCATCATCAGGGAAAAGAACCATTTCTGTACACTGCTATATATCAGAGTAAAGGGTGGGAGATACATTATCAGGTGAATTACTCATTCCTTCATTCATCTCCTCCTGTTTGTTTTGCTTACAGGTCGTGGTTTATTATATTACCAAATCTGCTTTTGTTTCTAGAACAAAGTACATTATATTTACACTGAGCAGGTTTGCGTTAACCCGACATGTACAAACAATAAACAAACATAACAATGTTCAGTATTGTGTGACTCTGTGTCTCTCAGCCATGTCCAGAGCTCTTGAACCGCAGTTTAACAACATGATACAAAGAAGTGTTTCTTACTTGACCCCACAACCTTGGAAACACCATCTCCCACTGCGATAAACTACTTCAGTACTTCATCACAGACGATCAAATTACACTAATAAAGTGTGTATTTATCGTCTCTCTCCGGCTGTCAGGCCAGTGTGGACAAACACATGTTTACTTATCAGTTTCAGCTGACAGAGCTCCAAACTTTTCTCCACCAGGAACACAAAAAATACAGTCTATGAAGCAAAGATTGACAGAAAACTGAGTGCATTGTGTGATAATTCTACATTAGTTCCCATCTGCGCCACGAGTCTCATCCAAACGCACTTTTACGCATCAAACAGGCACATTTCTCAGCTCATCCACCTCCGTTTCACAACTTCCTGTCAGGATTTTATCATGAAACAACATCGAGGTCACCGCCTCAGCAGCAGCAGCAGCAGCAGCAGCAGCATCCAGTCGGTACATTCCCAGCAACCCCACCGGGAACACTCACCGGACTCACCAGGAACCTCCGGCTCACGGACCCCGAACACGGACACTGGCAGCGGCCGCAGAGGAGCAGCGGACTGTCGGACCCTCGAGGCAGAAAACGTCCGCGTAACTTCGGCCGGACCCGGACGGACGGACGGAGCACAGTGTGCCGCCTTGTGGGAGGAACAGCCAGGCTGCTGGCCCGGTGCCCCCCACCCCGCACGCACACGCGCTCGCGCTCGCGCTCGCGCACGCACACACACACACACACACGCACACACGCATTTGGAAATGATGGTTCCTGTAAATTGTTAACTGGATGTCGTGTGGTGAATAAAGACACACTGAGTTAAATAAAAGTTTTTTTGTTTTTTTTTTAAAGTAAATTAACACAAATAAATCAGGATTCAATGGCTTGAATCCGGCTCAGGCATCAGCCAGGTGGATTATGTGTCATAATGGTTCATGTTTAACTTCTTATCTGAATCAGACTTGTTCATTTAACACTACAGGATGTGGACAATAATAGTTCAGTGATCAACAGCATAGACTGGACAAATGGCTGTAAGTTGTTACTAAATTGTGCTGTTCACCATTACTCCTCCTTTATATCATATATATCATATATATATAAGAGAGGATGGAGTGACCCACTCCAACTTTCTACTCAAATGTCCACGTCCTGAAAAATCCTATGTTAATCTAAAACAATGTGTTTTAAAGAGACCAGGAATTCATGAGTAAAATGTTGCCACCTGCTGGCTATTGGAAAGAATGCAGGTTTCACTTTTTCGGACTGAGAAACTATCCCCTGTTTTATACAGTCTGTCGTACATGCAGAAGAGATTTCAAGCTGACAAAAAGCCAAAGTAACATCGGCTTTTTCAGGAATGGACTTCAGAAGAATCAAAAATACACAAAGTGCAGTCAGCAGTTTGTGCAGCATTCATCCATTCATCATATCTATGCAGGAACGTGTTCGTGACTGGTGTCTGCCACTGGACGACCTGCCTGGAACCCACCATCACTGGTCACATCCCAGCATGCTGCGCGCCTCAGTTATCACAGCGCTGTACTTCCACCTGGTGGACAGACACTCAGGTGTTCACTGAAGGACAAAAGATGTAGGAAAGACATTCCGATTTTTAAAAAAATGTTATGTATTCAAATGAGTGAAAGGACAAATCATTGATCGACTGATTTTTGCTATTAAATATTCTCTTAAAAAGGCATCACATTTCTGTGATTGTTTTAGAGAAATTGTGAGTGATTTAACCAGCTATATGCCCAGTTAAATAACATGTATTATTGCTGATTAAAGCACTCTGACTTTTCTTCAGGGACATTACATAGAAAGTATCAGCATTTTTAGTAAAAGACAAACCATGTCTGAAGCTGCTAATGAATAGCTGTCTGTAAAAAAAACAAGACAAAGAGTTGTATCACAGGTTTATTTGAAGCAGCATCACAAGGCAAACCGTCCCCATTTGAATGCAACACTACCTTCAAGGTCCCACTACAATATCAGCAGAGCGAAGCAGATGTTTCTCTTAGAACGCAAAAAGACCTCTAACAAACGCAGAAAAAAGAAAAGAAACAGAAAGGAACCTGCTGATGTTAATGTTTTAGACAGGACAGTATTTACAGAACACAGGATTAAGAGAAGACTACATTCACTCTCTCTCTGACACACACACACACACACACACAAGTTTTATTCCAGAGAAAAATAAATACACATCTGATTTCTATGACACAAACCTTTGCAATGTGGAGCCTATTAAAATAATTTGGAATCATAAAAATCTGATACAGTATATATACACAAACTGATGCAGGTGTGTTTGTCACAACACACATGCATACGTTGTTTTACCTTTCTCCTGAAATTGGACCATGTTCATTTATTTTAGACATATTTGGTCTTAACATGCGCGAACGTATAACGACGTTTCCTCCAGGATTCTCATTTGAACCTGTTCACAGGATTCCCAATGAGCTCGGGACATTGTTCCTCCCCCTTTGCGATCCTGTCGCACCTGAGGAACAGATCGTAGTTGATCTTGTCGGTGATAACGCTGTCCTGCTTGTACTGCGGGTGCTTTGCCACAAACTCCCTCATCCACTTGGCCATGGTCATCAGCTCGCCTGTTTCGAAACAGTGACACACGTACACATTTAATGATGGATGCGCCTGCAATCATACCTACGGCGCAGCCTTCTTAGAGGCCGTTTGCGATTACGCCGATCGTGTTGCAGCGGTAACAAGATGTGCCCACTTGCAGTCGCCCTTGCTCGAATTAAACAAAGAAAGACGCCAGTAACCAGAAACGTGTCTGACACGAACACAGCGGTTACGTCTGGTTGTAACACTGCAGATTTACCTGAGGCACGTTTCTTGATGAGTTTCAGATAATTCAGAATGGTGCATCTGGTGTCCACATCGACCTCCATGTTCTCCAGATAGCAGTTCAGGATCGGGATCAGTCCTTGAAAGACTCCCTCCTGGTGACAAATCAACCCCAGCTGAACATCTGAACCTCGTCCTCTGGTCGGAACGTGCCCGCTGTGACGTGTCTGAGCCAGGAGTCAGCGTTCGGTACCTTTCCGTTGATGATGGTGTTGATGCTCATCAGCGTGTACTCCTCATGGGCGCCGTCCGTCTCCAGGCCGTTCTGAGCCGAGGCACCGCCATCAACAACCGGGTTGCAGCCTGATCGTGGACCAAACAGACACATCAGTGGGACTCCCAAAGGAGCATCGGCATCGGACTCGGGTTCTAATCACCTTTGAAGATGTCCTTTCGGAAGTAGAACATTCCCTCCTGGACAGCGTTTCTCTTCTGCGCCACCTTCATGTTCTCGTCAACCTAATGATACAGCAGGTTGCATGAGAGCAGCTAGAGGAAGCTGAAGAACAGAATTATCACAGCTGGGAGATGAGACGTGCCAGTCACCTTTGACAGGGGGATGAGGAAGTCCAGTTTGTAGGATAAGATGACTCGGGTGAGCAGCACGACAAAGACGACGTACGCCGCGTTTTCAAAATCCGTGAGCTGCACCTGAAAAACACAGATCACAACAATTAGACTTGTTTGATTCTTCAGGACACAGATTAAGCAGCGGAGCTGATATATACCTCCATGGGGCGAAACTCAACCCTCCAGCCGATGTCAGAGTTTGGAGGTGGAGGTTTGAACCGCATCGTCTGCCAGTTGGTGGACTGCAGGTTCTGAGAAACGTCATGTGACACGGACGTCAGAGCGGGTTCACGTCAGCACTGGAGTCGCACAACATACACACCTCAAAGTGGTCCGACTCATTCTCGTCATCCAAATTGATTTTCTCCTCAAAGACGGAGAGAGGATCGCGGATGAAGAGGTGAGCGATGTGTTGGGCCAGGAGCTTGTCAATGCCTAGAAACAGAAATCGGATGACTCACTGATGACCGATGACTCAGATATTGTCACACAGGCAAAAACCGGCAGTCTTTACCTGCACCCAGCAGCTGCTTGTAGATCTCCTCGTCTATTGTCAAATCGATGTCGTTGTATTTCTCACCACAGCTTGATAGGTAGCTGTCAATCGAGTCGTATCTGGACTTGAATATTCTGTATTTGTTGTTTTTCAAAGGCTAAAAAGGAAAAGGTCACCGTTGCATGTTATTGCAATAGCTCAGGCTGAATTAATGTCAGAAATACAATCAAATATTTGAAGGCCGCATGATCATTTGTGCAAATAAAGCATAGACTTATTTCAAAAGCTGACTGACAGTGTTAATATGTACACAGGCAAATCTGCAGTGTCAATATTTTCATTTTCTTGAGGGATTAATAAAGTTCCAATCTAATCAAACAATGAGCAGCTAAACAGCTGCAACAGAATAAAACTGGTTTGTTGATACACAGGAGTCATGGATGATGGTGATGGGGGGGTGGTGTCCAAGTAGATGGGAAAAGTCTACAGACAAATCTACACAGCAACATCCCAAAAACCACCTCAGTCCTTTGACCCACACGTTTGCTCTCTAAAAAGCCCACAGACACGTGAGGCTTTTCGATGAACCCTCCACCTGCATACCTCCAGCCCACGTTCCTCCTGTGTCCTGTCATCCACCGAGGCAGAAATAACCCCCCAGCGACAGTCGTTATCTGACACGTAGCCTCTGTAGAAGGGTGAGGCTGCGCTCAGAGCCATCTGCACGCAGCAGAAATAGCATTCGTGTTTTAGAACATTGTCACAGAAGTTTAGGAAACAAAAACATTGAAGATGTATTGTTGAACAACCAAAAAAGAAAAAAAGCCTGCAGACTTTCACAATATCCAAATAAAGCTATCAAAAACAGTTTGGCAACAAAGCAGCTGAAAGGGTAAATAATTACAGTAGATGGCAGGAAGCAGACTGTTCCTTCATTTACTCACCACAATGGGGCAGAATGTGGCCAGTTGGTCGTAAAGGTACCGAGCTTCATCAATGCTGCAAGCTTGGAATGTCACCTGAAAGAAAGGACACAATAAAAAGAGACTGAAGTACATTTATACGTCACCTATTGGTTCAGCTGCAGCCTCACAGGGAGGACTGGCTTGATGTTGTCGACACGACACAGTGGGAGTTCACGCAGCACCTGCAGGCAGCAGTTGCCCATGCCGAAGCCCATGGCGTCCATGTAGATATGGTCGGGCAGAGCCGCCCTCGCTGCCTCACCGTCGTCCTCGGGAAACTCCTCCACAAAGGGAGATGGAGTGCACTTGTCCTTGAAGACTGAAAAGTAACAACAATGTACTGAAACGGTTTCAAAAACAGACAGACCAACCAAAGGCTAATACATGACTTAACATTAACACTCCATGATACGTCAGTTTCTAATTCATGTTTTTCATGATATTTAAGTCAGTGAAACTTACTTGGAACATTTATTACCACCTTCTCCCCTCTTCTGTGACGGATGTTTCTGGTAAGGGTGCTGAAAAATACGTAACAGTCTTCATAGACTGACTAAAGATGAGTTTTGATTGCAGCCTCTCTTACATGACAGACTTAGCAAACAATGGAATATATATATATATATATTGAAAAAAACACACAAAAAATAAGCACCACACACCTGAATCTTGGGTGTCTGTTGATTGCTTCATCTGGGAAAAACAGCGACTTTGACACTCCCTTCTCAACAGGCGTCGGCTGGTACTCCGGCCGCGTGAACCCTGGGCAGCCCAACCTAACGCAGCAAAGACACAGATTAATGTGATTAAAGTTGTTAATGTTCAAGTGTCAATCTCGAACACCAGAGTGCCAAAGTTTACCACTAGGTGTCACCGTTCACAGAGCAGCAACTGCCAAAGTCGCCGAAGAGTTTTCGCTGCCTTAGATCAGACTGGCAAACCAAAAGTGAATTTTCTAATCACCTTCATTACAGGACACGCTGGGACACTGGTGAAAAGAACCTCCTAGATCAGCTGGTTCAGCTGTGTCGATTCGATGCAGCAGTCGACTTCTCAAAGTTTAAAGAGAACTTGTACCTGGGGAATGAGGTGATGGTACAAAGTGTTTCGTTCTGGTTCAGGACAGACGAGGCCTCTCGTCTTCTTTTCCCCATGTTGCCCTCGACAGTGTTGAACTCTGACATCGTCCCGCCGTATGGCTGTCCAGGAGTCCCTTCGATCATGTAGCTGCCGTACTCGGGTCTCCAAAGTGTGGGGTGACTGTTGTGAAAACACTTGTACAGGTCAGCGAAGGCCATCCAGAAGAGGCCACAGTCTCAAAGCCCTTCTGACCGAATACGCTGGACTCTTTCCCTTTATCCTACGTCAGCTATAATCGTGGACGGGCAAATGAATGCGACCAATTTGTGCCTGAGCGTGTACGCTTGGCAGTGTGCAACAGAGGGGCAGTAATTAGGAATGTATCGGCTCTACAGTTCCCACTGGCGATGGTATTTCCCCTGGGTGAAGTTGGCTCCACAGATTTAGACCGACGTCATGGACAGCAGAGCAAGCATAACACTCAGGAGCCTGTCCAAACACATTCACACAGCCTGCTGCGAATTCCTCTTTAGAAACAAACGTCAAAAAGCACAGGTCATCAGGAGGTTGGTTCCCTATCACCCACCCATGATCTTGAGGTAAAAAAAAGGCTTTACATGCACTTTCTCATCCGCAAAATCTGTTCTGCCATTGTGAAAGTTGAGTTTAACCCTTCACACAGAAATGTGATACACATCTGGCTTTCACTCTGTGCGATACTTCTAAATCATTCACATATGTGTTCTAGAGAATGTTCTTCCAGCTCCGGGACGAGTTGAAGCAGAGCCAGTCCCTAAAGAAATTATGTAAGTTTTATACGTTGCCCTATAGCTCAAACTGACAACGTAAATCAAACCATATGTTGTCAGCAGTCAGAGACTAAACGCGGATCAGAGATCAAGTCCGAAGTCAGTTCTGATGAGAAGTCTGGCTACATGAACACACTTTTAAAATAAAGGCTCCAAAGCAACAGAAAAGGAAAAACTGTGCTCAAGGAGGTTATCTGATACTACTGAGAAACTGACCCAATTCACTTCTCCTATCAGCAAAACCTGTAACATGACCGGATTGGTGGCTTTTTGAAAGCATTTACCAACTAAATGTGTGTTTTCCCAGAAATATAACCAAAATGCTCAATTGTTTTCTATGGATTCTGCACACCTGCTCTATGAACAGACACCATGTACTCTGGAGCCGTCAGTGTAAAGTCCATTTAGTGTCCAGACTGTTTCAGACCTTTGTGTTCCAACATTCAACTATTGACAGAGATCTTAAGGTTTGACAGTCATGACAGCAGCTAAGGTCTGGACAGAAAACCTGAACCAGTTTAGAGAAAAAAAAACCCATCAGAAGCCATTAACCAGAACAATCTGCTATTAAAACAGCGATTACATTTGGTCAAATGTTTGCACGTGCTTTACTTACTTGGGGTTTATCTTTTCACCTTGTTCTTGGAGAGTATCCAAAACTTCCCCGCCATTCAGGACAATGCGGACCTTTTCATCTTTATCATCCAGTTCCACTAACATGTACTCCACCTAAAACAACATTTCAAGCACAGCATTCTTGACATTACTCATTCAAAGAACCCCGTCCACTTTTGAAACCACGTTTCCCATTTGTGCTCAGACTACATCACAATACTGGCGTTTCAGATCGGATGAAATCACATCAATTCCAATTCATCAGTTATGTTTCCTTCACTTTGACACTACACCACACAGCTATGCTGTAATCCCCTGTCTGAAAAAGGGATTAATCTGTAACAACAGCATTCCACATGATTTGACATCACTTTGTGCAGCGGCACAGAGAAAGTAGGTAGACTAGTGGCGGGCAAAAACTACAAACTGGAACGAAATTAATGACACAATTTCTTAATTCTTAGGCAATGGACATTAACAGGAATGTTCATTCTCCTGCTCAGTTTTTCTTTCAACTTATGCTTCATGCTGAATTGCCCTTTTTCCTTTTAAATCCTTGCTTTCATGGTTCATTGAATTTCTTGATTACCTGCATGGTGACAACTTAATTGCAGTGCATATTTTCATGACATTAGTTGCACATTGTGACAGATGTCAACTTGAGAGCAAAGAAGCTAGAACATGTTGGAGAAGATCTGGTAAATGGGGCGAAAACAGTTCCTGGCAGACAGCGCCTTTTTAAATTACATTCCTCAGGAAAATATTTTAAAAACGTTTACTATTATAGTTACAGACTTGTATGCTACCGGATTAGATTTAGAAAACATTGTATTCGGCCCCTTCTGGTATAAAAGTCTGCACCAAGTCTCGTGTGAAAATACTGTAAAAAGAAAGTCACACTGTTGTATACTGGGGACACATTAGCTCTGAGTAGGTGCAGAAATCCACAGGAGGAGAAACCATCTAAATAAACACATGTTGTCACAGCAGCAATAATGGGCCATATTTCCACTGTCTGCCACATCCCGAAACTTTCTTACCTCATCGCCCCACTTGAGCACGTCTTTCTGACGATCCTTCACCTTGTTGTAGATGTTGAGGAACTGGATGATGCCGTGCTTTCTGATATGGTCGGCATACTTTTTGGTCTCTTCCCAGTTCAGCGGGGACCCCTGTGACAGTAAACCCATGGCACACACACACACACACAGGCCGGGGCGGGCTGTCAACCGACTGCTGCCTCCTCGCTGGCCTCTCCTACCAACTCACAACGTTAGCTAGCGGACGAGGTGGTCCAACCGGCGCGGAGTTAGCATGAAAGCTCGGTCCGAATGTGCGGCAGAACCCGGGTCCTAACGGAGCTGTCAGGGTGCTTCACGGGCTCCGTTAAGGCTCTACGGGTGCTTCAAGCAGTGTGCCCTGTCGATAACCTCAGGTGGGCGTCCAGACGAAAGCTCCTGGTCATCACCTGCTAATGTCTCGTTAGCTTGATAACGGTCACAGCACGCTGCAGAGCTGGACGCTATACTCCACGAGACACCCGAAGAGTCACTCGGCTCTGCTCGGCTCGTTTCGTTTCAGGTTAATGTACAGCGTCGAGATAAAATGGTAGAAGGTTGAAGCGTGGCTAGTCCGTTGATGTGAATGCGAAAACAGGCTCTACCTCACTACAGAGTAGCGGTGTTGTATATATGAACGCCTTCCTGCCTATACGCACGTGATGTCATTATGACTCAGCGGTCTTCACTGCAAGACTCCTCCCACCTACCTGTCACTCACAATGCGAAGCTGCGTTCACGTGCTGTCAGAAATACTGGGAAACTACCAAATCTGCCTTCACACGCGAGAATAAGCCTGTTTTCTCTATTTCCTCCCCACGTGAATGAAGTTGGACAGCATTACTAAACCGCTCTGACAACTATTTCAAAAAAGATGTTTTGACCCTCATGAAAGGATCCTCTTCAGAAGCAATGACAACTCCTGGAATTTGTATCACCATTTTCAACCCAGAGTGAATAACAATAAAATGATGGTAATAATAATACTACTAATAAAAATCCTTAAACAACTGCAACTTTCTGTGGAAATTCAAAATCCAGCATCCATTTATGCATTATCATAAGTCAGAAGATGACACATCATGACACAGCAAATTTGAACAGGCCCAGCAAGAGGTAAGAGGCCTTTGACCTGACTAACATCTGACCCAAATACTTTTCAATGCCCAGCTCAAGACACCATATATCACACATACATGCACACTACTTTTATTACTTTTATCCCTTGTGACTCAGCTTCTTTTATTTTTCACAGTTTCAATCTAGTGAAATACGTTGTACATTATTATTGTTGGTCCACAAGCAGAGCCAACTATTGTAATCTGACCTGTTTGTTCTTATTATTATTATTCCAGTCCACTTTTTTTGGCACGTAACTAGTTACATGACTCTTTCATAAGAGTCGTGTGATAACAGTGCTAGGGCTCTCCATTTTGAAGTCAATGACATGCCAACCTGCCAACCTTTGTTGATGCATTACATAAAACAAAATTAAAGCATTCATCAAAAAATGAATGACCACAGCAAGCTGGATAATCATCTCTTTAATTTAAAAACAAACGTGGAACATGAGCAGACTTGGAATTCCGGAGATTTCCAAAAGAGCTCAGGCGGACATCATCATTACCAGGTTATATTCATCAAACAGTTTACCACTGTTTAACCCATTCAGTCTTCATCATTCCAACATTTTCTATTTTTCCCCACTGATATGTTGCAAAATACAACATAAGACTACCAAGAACTGCGCATGAGACGCATGACTGCAGCCTCGCTGTGTGGTGTGTTCAAGCACTATCAGCAGCACCCACACCTGGTAGGTGTCGCCAACATTCATCCCCGCTCCAACACTTTAGACACTCCTCAACCTGTTCAAGTATCTGAGAATCACAGTAGCTTATGTCACCAGACATACCATGGATATCTATGTTGTGACCTACCAACACAATACTATTGAACTCATCATGTTAGAAAGCTTCATTATTCATTCTAACTTTTATTTCAGTTTTGAACATTTTATATCCTAATGACATTAAAACACTTGAATTGGCCCCAAAGGGAAATTTCTGTCTACAAACGATAAAACTGGCGGTGATTCATTTTGCAATGCCCAGTTTTTCTTAGTTTATCCCCTTATGTGATGAATGATTCTGTGTAATAGCTTTTTATTTTTCTGTGTAATTAGCTTTGGAAGCTGATGACCGATCAGCTGATCATTATAAAGGTTAGATGTATGTAAGCTGGAAAACCTTGGGCGTGTGCACTGCGTCGTCATTATGATTGTTATCTTTATATACTGACTGGCGCAGAGGAAACTGAACTGGCTCGGGACTCTCTGGTTTTCCTCATGGGTATGGTGACGACGCAGCATGAAATGCCAACAGTTGCCTCCGGCAATTCATCATCCTCAGTCCATTCATTGAGATCAGGGTTGTAAACCTGAATGCATTTCTTGTATTTCTTCTCACCCTCATTCCAGCCTCCGAGGAGATAGACCTTGTTGTTCAAAGTGGAGATTCCGGCCGTGCTCACTCCCGTGTGAAGAGGCGCACAGTAGCTCCACTGCCCGTTGTGAGGGTTGAAAGATTCTACTGCCAGGACATCCACCCTCTCTCCACGACCCCCCAACTGACTACCACCGATGACGTAGGCGCGGTCTCCCACTGTGGCAGCGCAGTGCCACCCACGAGGTGAGCTCAGGCTGCTCTTATCCTGCCAGCTGTCAGTGGACGGGTCGTAAGAGCACACAGCTCTCGAGTAGGCGTTGTTGATGTAACCTCCGGACACAAGGATCTTGCCATCGATCACAGAGCTGGCGTGGCAGCAGCGAGGTACCTCCATTGGCGCTTTCATTTGCCACTGGTTGGAGGACGGCACGTAGCACTCTACCGAGGCCTGAACACCATCTGTGTTTCGCCCTCCGACAGCAAACAACAGGCCGTTGAATGTGTTGAGGCTGAAGTGAGTGCGCCTTTGGATCATATTGCTCAAATGAATCCAAGTGTTGAACCTGGGGTCGTACCTGAAGGACGAGACAGAGACACGGTTCGTTTCTCATCTACACAACTGAATGTGGCGTGGCAGATGTTAAATCAAAAGTGAGTTCTCACCTGCAGAAGTTGCTGACAGCATGTTTGGCCTGGTTTCTTGCGTCATTCTGGTCCTCACCACCTGCCACATACAGGAAGCCATCCAACACCGCCACACACTGATTGAAGCTCTTTGCTGGCATTTCTGTCAACTTATTCCACACATTATCACTGTCCCTGTAGAGGACATCTTTGCTGAGAGATTTCTCCGTCAGGGCTGGCCGTCCACCGACTGTGAGTACCACCTTAAGGCCACCCCGTACCTTTGTTCTGCGTGACTGAAGGATGTTCTGTTGATATGGCAGCAGATGGTAATTCATGGCGTCAACAAGGAGACGGTGGCACTCGGGGTCTTGCATCATTCTAGGCGTACTCTGGACATGATTAACCAGGTCTTGGGCAGAGATGGTGCCAAAGCGGATGTGAGTTAGGAGATCAGCGGCATATTTCAACCTCTTCTCGTCAAAGTCCAACCATTTCATGGCAATCTGGAAGGCTGTGACTTCAGAGGGAAGCTGCAGGGAATCATCTGTGAGGAAATCACTAATCTGCTCATAGGTGAGCTTCAGGAACTGCTCCATCTCAGAGAACTCTATGAAGTTCTCCCGCATGAATTTCTGCGCCGCCTCTTTGGTTTCTTTAAGGTCGTAGGCGTCTGCAATATTGGCCACATACATGCAATTTTCAACGCTGAGTTCCTGCATGAGGAAATCGCTGCACATCTTCACTAAGGTGCGGATCTGCAGGAGCATGGCTGCGGCAATCGTGCTGCCGATGCTGTACAGAGACAGGGTGAGCTTCCCAGAATACGCGTAAGTAATCGCTGTGGCCAGGCCGACAGGTGACAGATCATTCAGGTCAATCTTCTGCAGACTTGAGTCCTTCTTCAAGATGTTTCGGATGTGCTCACTGCAAGAGGCCATGACAACTTTGTGGACGTCAAATGATTTTGACTTGGTGGCGACTGTTAGATCGCAGAGGAAGCTCTCGTGCCGCATGGTGCTCAAACCCTCCAGGAGGTTTGGGGCATAAACTGAATCTGTAACTTCAGTGGAGATGCAGCTAAAACCGTTTCCTCCTTCCAACAGAGTGTTCAACCCGTTGATCTTGTTGACCGGACTGTCCTCAACCATGATGGTCATTTCGTTGATGTCTCCTTTACTCTTTTTCGCTGCCTTGTTCTTTTTGGGTGCCATGGTTGGATCAGCAGTGCACAGCCCAGACCTTCTGAACATTAGAATAGAACATCTCAGATAGGGAAATAAAACAATGCTAATCACAGATATCGCTCGTGAAAACATTAGCAACTTGGAATAAAAACAAGTGAAGGAGATACCACAATCATAAACGAGCTGCATTTTAATAGTATATACTGAAAAACTAAAAATCTAACTTTTTGTGGGGATGAGCTTTCGCATGAGTTAAATGTATCAACGCATCAGCAGGCATGTTTAAAGACATGTGCTGAACCAGGTGATGCTGGACAGAGGGATTGCGTCAATGTGTCCCTCTGCATCTGTCACATTTTATCAGCAGGATGTCCAGGAATAGAAACTCTGGACAGCTCACCAATGATGTTCCTTTTATAGACTTTGCGACACAAGCAACAGGCCGCATGTCCTCTGACTTTTAGTGGTCAAATTAGCTCAATCATATACTGTCATTTTTATTCAAGAGTTGTAGGTTTGTGAATAACTTTATAGTCACAACACAGTATATATACATATATATATATATATATATATATATATACAAACAAACATAAAATACAGAATATATGCATCCTTTACATTACATGGTGCTGTTGCCATACAGAAACCTTTTTTTTTTGCTTTCCATAAGATCATCAAGCGAGTTAATCACCTACTGGAACTCTGGTAAAACATGTTTAACTTCCATATCACACCCACAGTGAAACCGCTGAAGTCATGAACTGGTATTCACAGTTGCAAATAATCATGTTATTCCACATACCTGGGAAATGAAGTTAAGCCTGGGGAAGAAGGGACCTGTGCCTCCAGTTACTGGAGCAGGAGAGAGAGACCAGTAGTCACCACCACTGACAGAGAAACAGAACTAACTCCTCCTCTGGGGGGAGTGAGTGCCAATCACACATGCATGTGTGATTGGCACTGACCCACACACACCACACACACACACAGCCCCAGCATATAGTGTCCCATAATATCCTCCAATCAGCTGATGTCAACATACTGTGGGACTTGGACCTGTATCATCAATGGGATGTCATACGCAGCGTTATATGTGGATACCAAACCTTGTTTATAATGGTTGACACTGGTACATTAACAGCTACAATTTCATCCTACAATCGGATGTATAATGACAACAAGTTTGTAGTTGTTGCTATGGGGAATGAAAACATCTCAAATGTCAGTTCACTATGGGTGGGGTGAGTCTGGGAATGGTTCAAATGTGGGGAAACAAGAAGAAAAATTGGAATTTAAGGACTGATGTCCAATGAGTATTAAAGTGTTTTTTTTTCAGTTGCGGGGTCAAAGTGTTTACTGCTATTTTAAAACACGGTCAACTGTGCACTTATTCATTTAAAAATTCACTTGTGACATGTATTTGATAGATGAATTGAATTTAGTGATTGAACTTTCCACGGTTATTTGTGAAACTGACACACGCGCGCGCACACACGATAACTAAACTACAACTAAACATTCAATTCAACATCCTCCATCTCTAAGTTTGTCTTTGATAACATGACACACCCTAAATGAGTTTAAAAGAAAAGAAGGGCTCTGAGCATCAGTACAGTCTCTTTACTTTCTATCACACACATCACATCCTCATTAGCGTGATCATCGTGCGCGCGCTGACAGGTGTGTGTGTGTGTGTGTGTGTGGGGACGGTCGGTCGGTCGCACGTGAGTCACCGTGATGGCCGCAAGCAGCTCGGAGGTGGTGAAGAGAATCTTGCGCTTCAAACCGCAGCTGACGGACAGCGCACAGCCCGCGACGGTACAAACACCCTGAACACCTTCATTCCACCACAGGATGCTGCTGGAAGCTTCTTGAGTCTTCTCATCAGTCGTTTCATACATGCATTACCTTAGCTTCCACACAGTTGAATTAAAAAAAAAAAAATTGGCGTTGCATTGAAACTAATTAGGACGTTGCATGGAAAGCTTCCCATTAAGAGTTTGTTTAAAGTACTTCTGGAATTGACTTCTGAAATGTAATTTAGTGCAAAAGGTAAAAATACAATGTATCTTTGACCAAAAATTGACAGTACTGATTTACTGAGCTAGTCATGTATGTTGTATTTTTACATTTTTGGGAAAGCATGGTGGGTGAGTTTGGTTAAAGAATAATAGTTTGTGAATGCAATTTAAGTGGAAAACAGATTTTAAATGTATTGGATGCACGTATGCTGACCTCAAAGTGAGAACAGTTTCTCAGAATTCACTCTCACGCTCAATTAAAGTAATTATATACCTGTTCCTGTTGACATGTAAACATCCATTGTGGCAAATACACCAACTGTAAGTGTGCAGAGAGATGAACTTAATGCGGATTGAGTCCCAGACGAGGCCGTGGCCTCCCGCTGCTCGAGCAGGGGTCAGTCTGTGTAAATGGTGCTTTGCTGCTAAAATTGGCAGGTCCTGCAGTTGTTCAGCTTGCGGCTGCTGTACATCATCAGTCAGCGTTGTGTCGCTCTGCAAACCTCTTTGAGCTTTATTTGTTGGTGTAATTGAGACTGGTCAGTGCTTGAATTCACACGACAAATGAGATTTTGGCTGCATAACTATAGTACAAAACCACTCCATTCAGTGTTAGAGTTGAAGTAGCAGGCGACCGTATCGTCATCCATTTATAGTTCACAGTAAAAGGAGCAGCCTAAGTGGGGGTGTGAGGTTCCCATACATAGCTTTTGCTGTGAATGCACAATCAGCAACTGGGGTGATCCAAAACCAGGACTGCCATATTTGGTGTGTCACCTTTTGTTTAGCATGGAGATTTTCTACGAGCACGTCTGGGCAAATACTGTTTAAATAGTTGTTTTTATGAACCTTTCTTCAGGTACTAAAAATCCTGCAGAAACTCAAGGATCTGGATATCACATTAGACATTCTTGCTGTAAGTGTTTTAAAGTGTTACTATATGATTTATTGATACAACTTGCTCATTGCTCATCCTCATTGACTGCACTGACGAGTGTCTGCAACTAGGAAACCGGAATCGGAAAAACTGTGAACTCCTTGCGCAGACATGAAGAAGCTGGAGAAGTTGCCAAATCGCTGGTTAGAGGTTGGAAGAAATTGGTCCCCAAGAAGTCCACAAGGTGTAATACCGTTATTTAATGTGAGTAAAACACAGGTGACTGTCTAATTTCTTTCCTTCATTTTGTCTCTTCAATGCAGCCACACAGAAGAAGGAAACGTGTCAGATAGTGTTTCGAAAGACAAACCAGGTCCCCAAAACTGCCCAAATATTGGCATGACAGCAGGGGAGTTCAACAATAACTGCTCGACATCCTGTGGGAAGTGTCAGCAAACTTCCAGTGAACGTTTCTTTAAGCAAATCCTCACTGAGAAACAGGGGGAAGATCAGAAAAGAAAACGAGACCAGAAGGGCAAAAGGAATCAGTGTCAAGAGGATGAACTGGAGGATTTGATTGAGTCCGAAAGGAAGAAAAAGATTCGAAACTACCGATCAGGAGAGAGTGATGATGAGTTTGGAAGCAAAACCTCTGAAGATACTCATGAGAGATCCCGACCCGACCCAAAGGAAAAACTCCAAAACAGCATTGGAGTCTTTCGGTCAGAGAGAGACTCAAGTAAGAAATCAAAGCCATCAAAAGAACCATCACAGGATAGAAAGGAAATCGCTCCGTTTGAGTCCAAACACTCAAGAAATGTGTTAAAACTAGGTTCTCCGATATCAGTGAGGAGCTCAGAGCCCCGAAACAGACAGAGAAAGAGAGAAAAGGAGAAGCACTCTGGTCTGAGACGCAAGGACAAGTCTGAATATAAAGACAAACATTCCGAACCTCAAAACAAAAAGGTCAAGATAAACAGACACGTGGAAGGTGACACTGGGGAGCCCTCCATGTCTTTTGAGTCGTACTTGAACTATGATGAGAATGTTCCCAGGAAGAAAGAGCGCTCTGTGCTCAAGAAGATGCCCCAAAAAGCCAAGACGGTAGTAAAAGAGGCACCAGCCAAAGATGCTGTCAAGTCACCAGAGACGTGTGCTGGAGTTCTTTCACCAAAAAAGGTATTTTTGATCTAAAGAGTGAAGCTTAGCAGGTCGATTGGTTTGTTACTGACTGCTACTGCCTCTGGTTCCAGCTGTTCAGTGAGTCCATACTGGACCAGATCGACATTCCTTTGTCTGCTGTTCTGTCTGAATGTGAACAGAAGTATTTTGAGAAGAAAGGTACTCATAGTAAGGTAACAGTATTATCACACCGACCACATGGGCGTTGACGATGCTTTTCTATCTTCAAGCCGAGAAGGAGTCTGATTTCTTTGACGTCACAGAGGAGTCCGCAGTCTTCACTGGTCAGCGACTCAATAAGAAGATGCAAGTCTACTCCGGCACCAAGACGGTCTTCCTCCCGTCCATGATGAGCTTGTACCAGCAGTGCATCCGCACGCTCCAAAACAATATCAACTGTGGGTGAAGCCTGAAGAAGCTCCTGGAGTCGGGGGAGGGGGGGTTGATGTGTGGCTGTGTGCTGGGATTTATATTTAGGGGTTTCTCCTCAGTGCTTCATGAAACTGGCGGAGTCCCATTTGAAATCCTAGAGCCGGTGTTGGCGAGGTGCACACCAGAGCAGCTGCTGCGTATTGAAGAATGCAACCCAGTAAGACTGTGACGGCTGAATAAAATTAGAGCACACACACACACTCACTCAGGGGCCATATTATTGGAAACACCTGCCTGGCGCTCAGCCAGGCATTCTCTCGGTTTTATGTTGAACTACATACTGGAATAATATAGTTTTAATGGCTTCAGTTGATTCGCACATGCAAGAGAGCAGAAATATTAATTTCCTGCATGTGGCTTTTTGATGGCTTCCAATCGTGCTTCAAGGTGTTTTGTCCACAGCGAGGCACTGGTTGTTGTCAAATTAGACTTGAGTCTCGATGTCATCTGCTTTAAGCAAACAAAGCTGCACACCTCATTTCCATTAAAGCTGGATCTGCAGGCACACATTTACCTACAGGAGCCACTGAACATTTCTGCCTTCTGAATACGACTGTACAATATGTGTGCATGTGTTTCTTACCTGTGGATTTGTCTCCAAAGGTTTACATTGGTGCGACGGACCACTTATGGGGGAAACACTGTCAGAGGGACTTCAAGAATTCCAAACTTCAGGAGTACGAGTCGTGGAAGGAGATGTACATCAGGTTGTCTGAGGAAAGAGAGAGAAAGTTCCAGAGGCTGACGAAAAGCATCGTATCGGCTCATTCTCGGAAACCCAAAGGTAGGTAGGTAGGGGTGTGTGTGTGTGTGTGTGTGTGTGTGGGGGGGTACGAGTACTCCCCCACTTTAAACAAATCCTCCACCTCCAACACCTCCAATACAATGAGACATTTAACTGTAGAAAAAGATCATTCAGGATATTTACTGTGGCACTTAACTTGACTTTTTTTTTTTTTAGGTCGACAGGTGAAGATGGCGTTTATTCACACCGTTGCCAAACCACCGAGAGACGTGCGAATTCAGCAAGAAATTCACGGTACGGCTGTGCAGCAGCCTCAGCTCAGGTGCAGGTGGGTTCTAGCATCTTAAACAAAAGGTTATTTTTTTACCATATTTGTTGATAGCCTCTAGTGTGTGTTTTAACTTCAGTTTGTAATTCTCCAAGGACAAACTGACGGCGTCTCACTCTGGCAGAAAATGAATGCACGTTGAGCTAATGCTTGTGCTGTTTTTCCTACGACACAAAAAGCACTTAGCCACGATGTGATTACTCAACAATAGCAGCTTAGGAGGGTCATAACCTGCTGGAGGCTCATGTGACAGCAGTGGGGGAACATGTCAGGTGGTTGAGCGCAGCAAATGGATTGATGCACCAGATAAACTGTTTGTATTTTTCTTAAGACAATCAACTGTGAAAACAAAGCACAAGGCGTCATGCATCATTATGGGAATTATTTTTGTTTTTAGTGTTAAGGTTCAAGACACCAAATCCCGACCCAGTAATGAGCCCAGCAGGTCCTGCAGCAGCAGCAGCAGCAGCAACATCAGCAGCAGCAGCTCGGGGACGAGCAACACACAAGACCCTCGAAAGAAGACAAGTCTGTCAACTAATGAATTCATGTTTGTTTTGTGCAACTATTCCGTCGTCTAAGATGACTTTACAGATGTTTACTCAGATTGCGTAATGTTTTCCTCTGTACAGGAGTTGCTCCAATGATGGCAAAGTCCTTGAAGGCCTTTAAGAAGCAGCTGGGCCGCAGATAAAAGCTCTTATACCATCAGGTTATCTGCAGTTGGGATGTGGGGAAGGTGCACTGTGTTACTCATTAACCTTATTATGTCCTACTATGAATTACTGTCAGATAAGCAAATAAATGACTGTTTTTCTTTGACAATGTGATAACTCATCATGATTAAATAGAAAACTCCAAATGCAAACCACGTGGTTCAACACTTTGTTCCAAAGACTGTGATTTTAAATCTCAGTGCCTTTGTTACTAAATGGACTGTGGGTCCCTCTAGAGGATATTTAGGAAATTACTTCTGTTTTTCTCATTTCTCACTCAGAGAAAGTAATGTTTCCAAATACTTGAATGAATGATGTTTTCATTCCAGTATTTATCTCTTATCTTACAAGTATCACAGGTCACAATAAATCACGTATGAGATCGCAAGTACTGAAGTGAGGGAATTGGCAGGAATCATTAATTCTTTGTCTCCTTAGGGCCATATATGTTCCCATGAATCTGTTTATTTTTTAAGGTGTCAGCACATTTCCATCGAATGGTCCATGTATTATCTTACCTGTCTTTCATCATATTTTCAACATATTCAAAAATTATTACAATAGTTTTGGTCACAAAAAGTATAGATGAGAAAAGACATTGGGGCATGTTAGCACGGCTGGGTTACTAAAATGCAAAGCCGGCGAATGTGTGGAGGCCTGGAAGCCCCAGATTCAGTGTGCAGTGATTGGTTTGTGGTAATTGTGACTTTGTTCAGGACTCAGTGCCTTTGAAACAACATTAATTGGTGTAGTCACCAACTGCAGTCAACAGTGGGCAGTAATTCAATAAGGATAATTCAACAGGCTTGATCACTAGCACCTGATTCCTCATTGAACTTAAATTTCTATACATTTGCTGCTCATCTGAACTAAAGGGAACTTAGTTACCAAAGGTAACTAAGGAAATTTTTCAAAAGCGTGAAGTGAGTTCGTACTTAATCCACTGATGTCATCACATTTGCAGTTTAATAAGCTTTTACCCAATAATTCCTCTGTTATATTTTCTGTTTGGCTCTACTTTTCGGTCATATGTCAAGTACATACTTTGTGAGTTTGTCTGGTTCATTTTGACGGACGTGAGGCGGAAGCAGCTTCCGGGGGGGCCCGTGCTACCTCAGCCCATAGCCCGCCCTGTCCCATCATGGCGGCCCTGAGCGGGACGGTGGGCGGAGCCGCAGGGAGTGATGACGTAGGATTGGAATGAGGGAGTGAATGTTCCGGGTCACAAACTGGACGGCAGAGGAAATTAACTCCGGGACGACGCGGACAGAAACGAGAATGTTCCCCTCATCTTCACTGGGATGTAGCCGGGCGTTTCTGCGGTAAAACGAGGGGCGTTGAAACGCGGTGGGAGGTCGACGTGGAAACCAGCAAAAGCTTCAAACTTGAGACAACGACGCAGAGTAGCAATTCCCATGTTCGCCGCGACCTGACCGACGTTAGCTCGACTTATCTGCGGCTGCACTTTGGGTGTTTACCCACCTGTTCGTTTCACTTTGCGTGTATTTCACGGCGCATACAGTGCAGGAGTTTTCCGCTGTTGCTATCTGTTGCATCCCCTCCCTCCCCTCCCTCCCTCCTCCTCCTCCTCCTCCTCCTGCTCGGTGGTGTTTGTTTATCGCCGGGCTACGAGGTAACAGCCTCCGTGATGTTTCACTGCATCCCCCTGTGGCGGTGCAACCGTCATGTGGAGACGATCGATAAACGCCACTGCTCGCTGCTCTATGTGCCGGATGAGATCTACCGCTACGGCCGGAGTTTGGAGGAGCTGCTGCTGGATGCCAACCAGCTCAGAGACCTGCCCAAGGTAAGAGGGAGTGGAGCTAATTCACGTCAATGGCCGGTTCACGGGAAAGGGCTGTTCGTGCTTGTGACACCGAGCAGATCGGGAATCCCGTGAGAGTTTGGCACCAGCGGGGACAATCGTTACGCAAGATCAGCAAGACGGTTTGTCTGTGTGCAGGTGGAAATTTCCCCGGAACGACAGGTCACTCAACAGGTTATTGATCAGAAAACACCTCTGCTTCACTAGCAGGTGTTCCAAACTATTGTAGAGTCCAGCTGCCAGAAGACAAAGCCATGAACCTCATCACCCCTTTGACCCCAAACACTGATGCTTTCTGAGGACACAGGGACTTTACAGTCAGATGTGGATTTTACAAATTATTGTGAAGTAATGGATGAAATGCTAAATATATTCAATCTATCGTCACAGAACGGGCCTGTTGTTCTGATATATAAAGGAGGTGAACATAAAGTTAATCACAGTGTGCCACACTTCACTTTCTCAAATTACAAAATTACAAAATAACAAAAACTGTATGTGATGTTTTGTTAACATTGTAACCCTCTAGTTTTCACTTATGGTTACATCCTGGACAAAAAGGAGGAAACCAGGTAGCATCTCTAATTTGGGTCATGCTTCCTATTGAATTATAAACTGATAATTATTATCAGTGAGTTATTGTCTGTGAATCCACTGTTGATAAGTCAGTTTTAACCAAACACACTAACGCTTCTTTCAGAGTAACTTTTAAAAAGAAGAGCAACAGCTGAAAATTGTCCTTGAGCCCAATAATATGTCTTGTGATTTTACCTGACATGACTTGGAGGAAAAAAATATACTGAAGCTTGAAACCACAGAGAGATGTTTGAGTCATGTGATCATTGCACCAGCTATTTCAAGTTGAAGACAGTACGGTAGGCCTGCCGGCGTGTGAGGTGGGGTGTATGAGCTTCGACCTCCTTTGACCCCACTGCACTGGATTAAGTGGGACTCAAGCTAAAGGATTTGCATGTTTCTTCCCACGAGCCAGAGAGTTTTTCTCCAATGTTTCTGGCTTGAGACTTTGAGAGTTAACCTCTGGCGTCTTTTTTGATATTTGACCTGATGACAGACTTTGTAGATCTGTGTCATTTTCACAACCAAAGTGGTTTTACTGAAGGACTCGGTGCCACTCTGGGAAGGCCACGTCAAAACAAAACAAAATGCTAAAGGTCTCCTCACTGTAATCTTCACAAGCAAGAAGAAGGTGTGCTGGGACTGTGGAGTACGACCTGGCTGATTTCATGCAATATCCACAATAAGCTATCACGTAATGATAATAATAATGATCAGCAGAGTTTTGACTTTAATCATATTACCAAGTCGGTCCTGAACAACAGCACTGACCCATCTTTAAACTTCATTAGCTTTCAGCACAGGCTCATGTTCATGGCAGCAACAGCGTCACATGTTGATAGTGTGACTTAACGACACACCTGATTGGCTGCTTGTCACTTGTCTCTCATTACCAGATGAAGGGATATGACATTTTTGACCAGAGACAGTTGAGTTTTGTAGTGACGCTTAGCAAATATGATTATATTTGTTATGTGCTTTCAGGGTGGGTTGTATTTAATCGCAATTTAATGAAGCTGTTGGCTACTTTTCTTGTGAATTAAGCTTATTTATGATAAAAATGGCTTGTTTTTTTGTATGCAATGTAATGTAAGAGGTGTCTCGTAGTCAGTGCCTGTTTGGATGTGGGTAGTTCATTGTGACAAACCTTGCCCGACTGCATGACAACGGAGTGATGCTCAGTACAGAAATATTCCAAGTATGGCAGGAGGAACAGTTTATTATGCTCTTTGACATGTAACTAATATCATCAATGCTTGCTTAGTGAGCTCAAGAAATGTCCAACCGGATAAACATTTGTGTCACTCAGTGCAGTGGTCACTATGTGGCTGCTGATGTCACATTTTCCTTTAAATGGTCGCCCATAGGATAATCACACAACCGGTTGAACTTCAGATAATAGTTTCAGTGACTTGGAGACGACAAGTGCTGTACCAGCAAATCACAGGCCATCAGACTGGTTTGTGAATAGCAGTGGAACTGGGAAACCAACTATGGAATGCCGTTGTATTGCTCATGACTAGTTTGTCAAGCTGCTCCTGCATCCACTGTCTGCAGGTTGGCTTTGTTGAATGTCGTCATGTCAGATAAACTGCGGACTGACGACATCTGCAACACCAGTATATCCGCAGTATATTTGTGAAATGATCATACATATCGCAAATTAATTCTGTCGAACATTTCACTGTTTGCAATGCAATTTAAAAGTTGGTTTAAAACCACATTGATTTTTCCAAGAATCAATGAGGCTAGATATCAGGAGCCATTTTGATAACGGATTGTTTAGTAAACAAAATAAATACCAAGACGTTCCAAAACCTCACCTGTACATTTTTGTGTGATTGTATGCTAAATAATTTTGTAATCATTTTTTTAACCATTAGCTCTGCCCTTGTAACTAGTAGATAGCGTCAATGCTACCGTGCATCCTCGAAAATCAAACTACACATGGAATTCCTCTCGAGCACAAAGACCAATAGACTAATTTGCAAAGTATCAAGGACGAGTCAATGAGAATCATCAAGAAATGAGGAGAAATGAATGAGATAATGATAGTAGTAAGAGAAAAGGACAGCTAGTTCTTCATAGCTGTTGGACATTAGGTCCTTATCCACCACAAAACATGAGAGCACTCTGAACTTCTTGCTGATAAGTTACGGGAAAATAAAAGAGGATTGATCGTTCTGTTGCCGTGTTTTCATTGTCATAAAGATTAAACTGGCTGGTTTCTTAACACTGATTGAGTTCCTGGCTCGGCCACGTCTGTTTTTGAACATGCTTGTATAAAATAATACATCTGCTCTTTCTGAATAGTGTTATTGACACGCTGGGCAGTAAGTGTTTGTCGTCGAAGAGAGAGGCTGCAGGTGAAACTGAAGATTCAAACATTGACTCTGGATTTAGGGAATGGTTGACATATTGACTCAGCCTGTTTTGTTTTTTGTGTGTCACACATGGGTGCTTGTTTGGGGCGTGGCACCGGACAGCATGAACAGGAAGAACAGGTTTGCCGGCAGTATTCTGGTTACACGGATGGGGACTGATGGAACATTTGGTTTTCATCGACTGGATTCATTTCCGCCAAGATGAAGATTATAAAACAAAAGCATGAGATTTAAACTGCCTCTTGTTTTGATTAAAGATGGTTTCGGTTCGCTCCGGTGCGGTCTGATATGTGACGGTGTGACAAAGATGTCAGCGACACCTGTCTCACCTGTTGGTCCTTTTTCTTTTAATGTTTAAATGACCCACTTTTGTCTTATTGCACTTCAGAGCTGAGAAATGAATTTAGTTTGTAAATGAGACATTGAGCTCTGCAGTTGTTCAGCTTGCAACACTGACCTGGATCTGCTTTGAGAATGGAAAGTGGAATTGACAGGTTTCAGTTGTGAAAACATGAAGCATTTTTGGTTTGTCCATCAGATGAGAAGAAGGATTAAAGGTCCGCGTTGCATGTGTGTTTTACTCCTGGACTTTATTTATTGTCCACACCCATTATTCAGATTAGATATACAGACTACAGACAGGTTTAACTTAACTTCATTATGATAGTCATTGCAGTTCTATTGTTGTTTTTTTCCAGTAAATAACTACATTTGTGATGGAAAAGTTGTCCGTTTGAAAACAGCGACAGCAAACCTGTGACATGCAGTCTTTTCTTCTGAGCATGGAAAAGTTCTTTTCAGTGAGAGGTCATAGACAGACAGCTTACCTGGAAAGTAGTCACAGGAAGGATATTAAAAAGGGCAGAGTGAAAAAGGCTGGGTTCTCCACATGAAGACATGAAAGGAAGCTCTACCGGTATTGTCAGAGAAGACTCTGCCCGCTCTTGTTCTAGGCGTCAAACATGTGTCCACGTGTACGTTTGAGCTGTACCAGCGAAATATCTCTTCTCACACACTGACAAAGAGAAAAGTAATTTACTTCCAGCACCTAGATTTGATGGTTTGATGATGTGTTTTTTTTTAAACTGTGATTTGTGACATTGTTTCCTAAGGGACACTGATGACATGCTGGTGTCCATGGTCTTTTATGAGTTCTTTTCCAAAGCACTGATTCGCAGCAGTATATATATATATATCTATAAAAGCACACATGGCGAGGATCTGACTCCGCTGCAGGAAGCAGCCTCCTCAGCAGGAACCGTCGTTGTCCAGAAAGTGACAGGGTGACAGAGACGTGTCCTGCAGGGAAGAAGCCATATTGACCCAGGCTCTTCCATCGAGACTTCTGTGACAGTTCTGACAAAAAAATTGGTTTCCAGTGCACAGGAAGCCTGTCAAAGGAACCCTGTCAGAGATCAGGTCATTGGAGCTGTGTGACGGGATCCAACACAACCAACTGTGCACTGACTGTGGATTCTTTTATTCCACCTCAAAGTTATCAAGAAAACTCCAAGACAAAGTCAAAGGTAGCAAAAAGCCAAATCAGTCAATCCTCTTTTGTACTTGTGACGGAGGGAATCTTCATGTCGGCAGCCTTCATCTCAGCTCACGTTCTCGTGCTAAAGCTTTCTGACAAGCGGGATGCCTTCGACTGTTGCTCTTGCTCTCTTTCCAGATATCTGCTGAAGTCACCCACAGTCATCCTGTCAGTGCACGCTGATGCAGCACATATCGGGCACGTCAACATCTGGGTTTATTCTGGCACAAAATGTTTGGTGTCAAACCGACGTACCCAGGATGAGCTCGTAAAAGTGTTCCAATAATCATTGAAATAAAACGCACTGCAACTTTATCTGTTATTATTGAAACATCACTATTATAATTAGTTCTGCATGTACATTGCCACTGTAGAAACATGTCATCAGTTTTTCCACTTTTTGCAAAGACACACCACATTTCCATGTATGGTTTTTAAAACTAATCTCCTAGAATCAGAGCTGAGCAATGATTTCATCTCTTCCCTGACAGTCATTCACATGTGCTGGCTGGAGGAAATGGTTCAGACACCATAATAAACAGCTGGTGAACCTACACACACAACTATTTTAAACCCAATCCTAAGTAGCTTAATTATACCACACAGAGAATTAATGTCAGGCAACCACTTCAGATCTTATTATTCTTACCTGTGTCATCTCAGCGCCAGGACACCAAAGAACAATCCTCTGACATTTGTGTTGCAGGCAGCTTCTCTCCTCTTTAAAATCAATGTTTGTTTGCTGAAAGTAAATGAAAAATGTTTCGATTCTAAAAACACTTTTCTTTCATGACGTCTCTCACACGCACAGAACAAGGCACAGACGTTTGAGAGAAAAGAAAACAAAGGCATTCTTTTTAAAACTATTCTCTAAATGTATGTTTGTTTTTTTGTACCTTACAGCCATTTTTCCAGCTGGTGAAACTACGAAAACTTAGCCTGAGTGACAATGAGATCCAGAGACTTCCTCCAGAAATAGCCAACTTCATGCAGCTGGTTGAACTGGACGTGTCTCGAAATGGTAAGAGAATGAAAGACAAGTTCATCCCCAGATATGTGACACTGTTGATGAATGATGCGTAACCAATTCTTTTCACAGACATTATGGAAATTCCAGAGAGTATTTCACACTGCAAAGCCCTACAAGTGGCGGACTTCAGTGGAAATCCATTAACAAGGTAAGTTTGTCATCGATTGGTGCGTATTGATTGCACAGCCTCATGAATCCAGATGAAAAGTGTTGGATAAGTGAAAGAGGCAGTTCATCCTAATGATCAGAGAAAAATGTCTCGCAGGGAAGAATTCCTATTCTCATTGTCTGCCCATTGTTTTTATGACCCCCTGCTGGTTTTCCTGCCTGTATGAACATTGACACAATCCCTTTGAGTGTGTGTGTGTGTGTGTGTGTGTGTGTGTGTGTGTGTGTGTGTGCTTTAGTGTCTTATCAGGGGGGTTGGAAGATGTTAAGTTTGCTCCTCAGCAGAGGCCAAACATGCTTCCTGTTAGTAGTGTAGGAGACAACAATAAATAACAAAGCGATCTTGCGTTTTTTAAAACTAACTCTCTCTATCTCTCTCTTTCTCTCTCTCACTCACTCACTCACTCACACACACTCACCTCTTTTTCCACAGTAGTAACCTAATTTTCCACCTCAGTTCAAGTGCTAGTGCTTAGTGTCTGCTTCACATAATTTGGTGTTTAAAAGCATTACTGCTAAAAAAAACAACAACATAAAAATGTATGTATATGTGAAAACCTATTATCATGTACTTTGCATGTGTCCCACATAGTTTATTGGACAGAAACTTTGACATAACACCAGTATTTACCTAAACAGCAGCTGACTAACATATATACGTTTACATTCGTGAATCTCTTTAATTTTAGGCTTTCGTCTCACATTGTGCCTCTTTCCCGTTTCTCCAGGCTACCTGAAACTTTTCCAGAGCTGCGGAATTTAACATGCCTTTCCATCAATGACATCTCCCTGCAACTTCTTCCAGATAACATTGGAAAGTAAGTGAACACGTATTTGTTTTGACACACTGGGTGTGCTGAGCCTCTACTGGTGTGACACCTCCACACTTCTGCAGCCACAGAAACTCTGTGTTTAAATCAGCTTAAACCGATTTACTGGCTGGATAAAGGTATCAGCTGATGTTGGTGTCGGCAAATTAGATGACATTTACTGACGGTGGCAGCGGCTGATGTGTTTGGTTGGCTGTGGTGCTCTGGTCTTTGTAGGCTTTCTCTGCGGTGTGTAATGTTGACTTTCACATTTACAGTTTAGTTTCAGATATTCCAGTGAACTGTGCGTGCAAACAGATTTATTGGAACGAGGCATTAGCATCTTTCCTGTAAGAGGAATGGGTAGGGATGAGACACGAACTGGTCAGGTTGTCTTCAGCGTCTGTTGTCTCAGTAAACACTGACGGTCCGTTCCTGATGAGTTTCTCCTGAAAGTCAGTGCGCACACTTTTCCAGGCTTTGTTGTCTGAAACAAACAAATTAAAACGAAGGACTTGAAATGTGTCATTGTCATTCTCCTCATTGTCCGGTTTCATTATAATTTGATTTCACAACTGAACTATGTGTGGTGGCTTCAAGGGAGGATTGTAGAACACATTTACAGCCACATTTGCAGACTGACTTTGAACTCTAAGAACTAGACTTAGAGAAAACCTGAAGATGTTCAGAAATGTTTATAATATCTGGATATTTCTAGATATTTGTTTGCTTCTTCTCATGTTTGCCTCAGTTGCATCCTAATACCCCTTTCTTCCTCATTGCAGGGAACTTTAGGAGACACATTGTTTATTCATTAGAAGTCAGACTCCTGTTTTGCTTATTGGTGCAGGTGTTGATGGTGTTGTGTATCATGGCGTGTGTTGTCTCTGGGCCAGGTCTCCCTTATAACTGAGATCTGGTGAATGGGTCCTTGTTAAATAAAGGTGAAATAAATGAATGTGTTGCCACGAGGCCATAAAAGACTATCGGCTCACCTATCTGAGTCCATGAATTCTCTTTCCGGGTGCAGACTGAAAGAACACCTGACACTGCTGAGAGTTGCTCTTTGACGTCGACCAGTCCCCCACCTGGAAGATCAGCTGTAGTTCAGGTGATCTCCCCTCATCGCACGGCCCCGTGTGCCCCACCTTCACCTTACATAACGCAGCAAGTGAAGGCCTGCTGTATAACCGTGTTGCAACGTCTCGGTGTGGAGCAGATAGGATACATCAGATGAGTGACTTCTGTGGTTTATCTGTTGAAAAGTTTGTCTCACACTGATAGGAAGTTGTTTTTACGGACGATCAGCCGTGGTGAAGGAAAGTGTCAGAAGGAAGTACGAGTAGTGGACTTCTACCTGTAATTGCTTCTCTCTGGGTTTCAGTTGTGTGTTGTGTTTCACAACCTGTCGGGTTTGATGACGACTAAATTAGAAACCAACTCAGACATGACGACCACAGTCTGTTGGTGCTGTGCACGCGACCTGACGGTTTTCTAAGAACATAAAGAGCTTTTCAACCTGTACAATATTTCACAAAAACTTTTCAAGATAACAAGGTCAGTGCTCCGACACTCAACGCTTTTTAGAAGTGAACCGGCTTTTTTAGTCAGAACTAAACTGCTGTATCTCTTGATCCAAGTCACAGTAAGATATTCTGTGTGATCTTTTTTAGAACTACTATAACATTCTTTTGCTTCTGTTAACTGAGCCGGCCCTGAATCTCTCCCACTTCAAAAATCTCTGCTTTAAATCATTCGCTACCTTGTCTGATTTTTCAGTGGAAGATTATGAGTTGAAGTAAAAGTTAGGGTTCTGTTGTATTTTAGTTGAATGTTTTTATTTTTGTAAAGCACTTTGTGCTGAGTTTTTAATGTATGAAATGTGCGTTGGAAATCAACTTTGATTGATTGATTAGGGTTCCACTACATATGCCTCTCTCAGCTGGTTGGTGCAGTACAATGTACATACACACTGCAGGAAAATACTGGTCTGCGCTGGTCTTTTTTTATGCGTTTTGCATGCACATTAGCAGTTACTGTTTATACTACTGTCATTTTTTAAATGGCTGTGATAAAACGGACACACCTCTGAAGTATTTCCTGTTCCCACATATCTGATGGCACCGAGGTCTTTTACAACCAATTAACTGTTTTTCTGTTACACCCTGTTAGACCCACTCAGAGTATCATGATTAATATAAATGTTTGCTTTGGAAATATCCATTGAAGTAGTTTTCACTGTCTCTCCACATACTTACAGTGTTTTCATGTCATGACAGCCTCTCCAATCTGGTATCACTGGAGCTCAGAGAGAATCTGCTGACATTCCTACCAGAGTAAGTTTCCATCCACTGCACCATCGAGTTACAACATTTATGCCCATGCATCTTAGAGAGATATATCTTTATTTGTATTAATGCATTTCCCCATTTTCCATGAGCAGCAAACCTCTGGATGTTCATTTGATCTTTCTTTGCACTTGCCCACAGATCACTGTCACTGCTCCACAGACTGGAAGAACTCGACCTGGGTAACAATGAACTTTACAGTTTGGTAAGTTGTCTGGATGCTGGGAGGCAGAATGGAACTTTTTTTTTGCGGTTCCTTACACTCATCGTGTTCTTGTAGATTAGCATTCCTCAACAACAGCTATCGTCTTATCACGCAGCTGGGAGGACACCATCTGCTTCGGGCTTGGGTTTTAAGTTGTAATCTTATGTGAGCAGTCGGGCGCTGAGGGTGAATGATTTACTTACAGATCAGCCGAAATCAGGAAGCAGCGGCACAGCTCATTCATTTATTTATTATGTTTTTACAGATAAGTAAATTCAATTGTTTAAACTTTACATTTTAGTTTTTAACCATTTCTTTGTTTTTCATTTCTTTTTTTACCCATTGCAGCTGCGTTACATGATTCAATTTACAATCTTCTGTTCCTTGTGTAGATTGAAGCAAAATTTTTCTCTCAGCAGGTCATTAAAAAGTTTGAAATAAAAAATACTGAAAAAATAATTTGTGTAATTCAGATCGTAAACTAATTATTAAATATGAGTGGTTTCACATATCACAAACAACAAGAGAAAGCAGGATGATACAGTAGGATACCGAAAGCTCTTGTGTGTGACACATGCGACGTGATTGTCATTGATTTGGTTTATTGTGTTTCTCCTTGTTCTCTTGCTCCCTCGTAGCCGGAGACAATAGGATGTCTTGTCAGTTTAAAGGACTTGTGGCTGGATGGAAACCAGTTGGCTGAAATACCTGCAGTAAGTTCACCTTGCACCTGTTGTCACACTTCACTAAATTGCAAAAGATGTGTAACATAACCGCATTCGGTTGTCTCACCACGTTTCTTTACTTCAGGAAATGGGCAGCATGAAAAGCTTGTCATGTCTGGATGTATCAGAAAACAAGCTGGAAAGACTCCCGGGGGAACTGGGAGGTCTGGTGGCGCTAACGGACCTGCTGGTCTCTCAGAACCTCATTGACACTCTCCCAGAAAGCATCGGTAAACACATTCAGGCATTTGTAAACCCACCATCTTCCTCCTTCATCCTTCAGCCAGTCCACAGATGTTTGTGTCTGTGTCTGTCCAGGAGATGACATGAAATGATGAACGTTTTTCTTTGTCTGCAGGAAAACTTCGTAAGCTGTCGATATTGAAAGCGGATCAGAACCGGCTCACGTACCTTCCAGAAAGCATCGGGAACTGTGAAAGTCTCACTGAGCTCGTGCTCACAGAGAATCAGATACAGGTACGTTTGTAACGCAGTTACTAGTTTCATCAAAGCATTGAGAGTTTAGTGCTTTTGCTCTTATCTTACAGTTGGATCTTTAGTTTCAGTGCTGGGAATAATTAAAAAAAAACAACTTGTGTGGGTCTAAATACTTTGACTCTTCTTGTGTCACTTGTATTATGTGGTGTTTTTGTCATGTTTTTACAGAGTTTGCCCAGAAGTATCGGCAAATTGAAACAACTTTCCAACTTCAACTGTGACAGGAACCAGCTAACATCATTACCTAAGGAGGTTTGCTTTCCGTACATCAGCACACTGAACAACATGATTACATTAGTCCACTTTGAGTGTGTCGTGAGGCCATTTGCAGTGAATCAGAAGAGGATGGTTATAAGCCCAGTAATCGTAGCGTTTCCTTCTGTAAAAGACCTAAAAATACATCCGTGATCGGTAATTAAACAGCCAGTGATGTTTGCTCACAGAGACGGACAAGATCCAAACCGGCAAAAAGAAAAGTTAATGATCATACGACTTCTATGTGCAAGGCTAAACTCTAGTTAACCACAACCAGCAGCACGTGGCACTAAATAAATGAATTACTTTCCATTTTCCTCTTCAGTGTAGCCCTTCTCCTAATCATTTAATCACCTGCATATGTGGAAGCTTTGTCTGAGCATGTCGGCAGCACTTGAACACCACCACCACCACCACCACCACCATTCTGCTGTCGTTGACCTATAGATCTGACCCGCATTATATTGATCAAAAACATGATTTTGCTGTCTGTTCACGTTTGTCTCAACAATGCTGCTCGTTGTTGTGTTCCTGCTCTCCTTGCTCGGCTTTGTTCAGCTCTATTTCAGTGTCTCCATTGTGTTTGTGTGGGGCTTTTCTTTTCAAACCTCTCGTCTGTTGAAGTGACGGCTCACCCGGGTGAACGGCCGACGTGAAAGGCGTCTGTGGTGGGTGAACAATGTCCCCATCTGAGCAATGCAGCTTATCGGAGAAAACTGACGACGCACTTGGCTGAAGCGATGAATCCACAGTGTCACTGTTGTGTCAAACAAGCGTTGCATGACATCTCCAACAATCGCATTGTGACTGCAGCCCAAATATCGACCCGTTCTCTGCAGAGCTATTTGACCATTGGCCCGTTTGTATGGATGTGATTGATTATTAGTTAGCTGCTGCATGTTTCCATCTTTCTTTGGGTTTGACTGTGCAAATGTCACACACGTTTGAGTGTTTACCTCTCCTCTGCCGTGTAAACGTTCTTTTTTTTTTATTATTTACTTGTCTAAATGAGCTTAACCTGCTTCTTTTAACACAATAAATCTCTGGAGTCATGCTGCTCAGGGTTGAGCACTTTACTAGATTACAACAGCTCTTAAGCTGCATTAGCTGTGTGTCCTCATTGTCTCTCACTTTGTGTCCAAGAGACATCGACCTGGTCTAATATGATTGCCCACAGCAGGTTTTCATTATGCACACAATGAAAGCTCCAAGCTCCAGTCAATATGTTTGAAGTGCTCACATCTTCTGTCTGCATGGTGTCGTATGTTTCTGATCATGGCGTCCCCTTTGTCGTCCAGATTGGGGGCTGCAGCGGTCTGAACGTGTTCTGCGTACGAGAGAACAGGCTGACGAGGATCCCGGCGGAGTTGTCCCAGGCCACAGAACTGCACGTGCTCGATGTTTCTGGAAATAGGTCTGTTCAGTCGACGTTTTCATTTGACATTCATACTTGTAGCACAAGAGGTGTCAATGACGAGCATAAATAGGATGAATTTATAATATATCTAATATATAATGAACTGTTTTAATTCCTGATCCCTGAAGGTTTTTGTGTTTCCATCATCACTCAACAGAAGTGATGAGAACATATAATAGTGTGTGAATGAACTGTGACAGGAGTCAGTGATGTTCTGACTGTTGCCTCCGTCCATGTCGTACTTCCTGTTTGTGCACCAGGCTCACGTACTTGCCGTTGTCACTGACCATGCTACGACTGAAGGCGCTGTGGTTGTCCGAGAACCAGTCGCAGCCCCTGCTCACTTTCCAAACAGACGAGGATCCCGACACGGGCGAGAAGGTGCTCACCTGCGTGCTGCTGCCGCAGCAACCGTTTGAATCGGACAACAAAGGTAAACGTCTTCTATTTCCTGTTGGAGGAATTAGAAATTATTATTCTTATTATTGTCGTCATCATCATCGTCATCAAGTAGCTCTGCTTAGTGTATTGTGTATATGCTTTCTCATGCTGTCAGGAGACTATTACTTGTGTAATTTGAGTTTACTTACTTAACATACACGGAGCGTGTCATCAGCGTCTCCTGGCGTGACGGCTTTCCTCTCAAGCGACGCGTCCTGGTCACACGATGTGCCGAGGGATGCACAGGGCGCTCTTTGGCCTCTGGTGTGGTATCTGACAATTACGAAGTCCTGTTAAGGAGCCCAGCGCCTCGAACACATCAGTGCCTCTCCCGTCCCTTGAGGTGCAGGAGACTGGACAGTTAAAGAGGCTTAGCAGCAGCAGCAGCAGCAGCTCTGGCTTACTTCCATTAAAAGCTCGCCCACTGGGTGTTGAGATGCGATTGAAAGCCAGCTCTGTTGCTTGTTACTTTTTTCATTACTGCCACAACACACAGCCTGGAGCCCAACTCTGGAAGAGTTGTGATCAAATCTTGTGGCTGTATTTGCATTTCCCGTGGAGAGAGAAATTGTCTCGTATGCGCCACCGTCCCTCTCCAGTGGAAGAGATGCAGATGTAAGAGGTCAAAGGAGGGAGACTGACGCTGAGGTTGGGGGCAGGGAAGATTGTGTTGCTGTAAGCCAGTGACTAAGCTGGGATTTGAAACTGTGATCTGGCAGTTTCAGGCTCTCTTATGAGAGCAGGCCGATGACAGCTTTCATTTCATGATTTGGCAGAAGGCAGAAAAGCAATCATGGCAGTCACATTGATTGTAATGTGCGTGAATCGGTTGAAACAACTGGTGTATTTACACACATCCACAGGCCCCGAAAACCTCGCCCGCTGCGGCGCCCTGGAGAGCCTGGTGAATGACATGGTGGACGACACCTGGGACAACAAAGCCATGAACAGGATCAGCGCCATTCACTTCCTGGACGACGACGAGGACGACGATGATGAAAAGGTGAGATGGTGGATTCTTCTGTGTTCAGGAGTCAGACCAACAAGCCTGAGCCTGTTTTCGCTGTATCCGTGTTATCATGAAACCAATCAGCAATAGTGAGCAAACTGAGGAAGATAGACAGAGAAGCTGCACAACTATTTTTCAGCAAACTATTGTTGTAACTAGTCTCTATATTTGTTGTTCACAATCACAGTGATGACTCAAGGTTTTTACTATTTAAATAGAACTGTAAATTACCGTTTACCCTGAATCATCCTGTAAAGGTTTCAACTATTTTTCATTTCATTTAAAAAAAAAAATGTGCGCGTTGGCCACAAACATCCATCGGCTCGTTCTGTCACGCAGGGAACGCTGCTACGCCGTGCCACGCCTCACCCAGGGGAGCTGAAAACCATGAAGAAGGCAGCGGAGAACCTGCGCAATGACCTGAACGCCGCCAAAGGCCTCGACTCCAACAAGAACGAGGTCAATAACGCTGGAGACAGAGTGACCACGTCTGTGTGACCTTTTACCTCAGAGATGTTTTTACCTCCTGTCTGTTGCCACGTCGTCCCGCACAGCCCCGCGACCCCTTTTCCTGTTTGACCTCTGACCCCCGGTGTGGCCTACCCCTCCTCTGAAACCCCGGGGTGCCTGTAACCTTAATGCATCTTCAGTTGTGTGTGAAACGTGCCCGACCCGTTCGACCCGGGCTGCTGTGCCTTCCTGTTTGTAATTCACGTCCACGTCCACAATATTCTGAAGTGACGCTCATTTTAAAAGATATTTGAAAGAGTTCTTACTTTTTTAAATGCATCTTTTTAAAAATATACATAAGGTAGTTGCACTATTATTCTAAAGTCTATAATATGGTAAAACGTTCTTAACTGTAATATATATATATTTGTTCTGTTTTTTAAAACACTGGGTGAATATTTCTTTTAAAGTTTTTGGGCAAACTTCAAGCAGGAGTTTTTTGACCTACTGATTGAGGATTCTTGTAAAGTCTCTTGTGAATATTGATACTTTTATACATTTTGGCAGCTCAGATGTAAATAAAAATGTATAGCAAATTTCTTAATCATTTGCAGATTTTAAATATTTCTTCTTTTTGTTAAGTCGGTACTCTTTGAAATCAAAGCAGTGAACAAACTCAGTCATTAATGTCACATTCACACAAATACCATGGCAGGACGGACTTGAAGCCTTTTTGTTCCTCTGTAAAAAACAAGCTGTAAATGGACTATTTTCAATGACATGATTTGATAAAGGATAAAGGAGGTGCAGCACGTCATCCTTTACTTATCTGCGATAGATTCTGCAGAATGGACCGTTGGCACGTCTTATTCACAAGTGCTGTGCTTCAGTGATTTGTTTTTCAAGCAGATGCCACATCCAGAGTTCTGCAGAGAACGTGGCAGTCTGGAGAGAATTTGGAAAGATGGCATCCTTTTAAACAAAGTTCCACTTTTTGATGCACTTCTCCGTTTTGCTTTTTCTTAAATCCTCTTTTATATGGTACATAATAACTTGTATTTTTTGTTTTCAGTTGATTGGACTGGAGAACCTGGTTCAAGTGTTTTTCTTTTTAAATATTTTCTGATCAAACTGCACAAAACAGATCTAAGATCTCGAATGAGTTTTAACCACTGATCAATAAAACAAGTGCAACACAAAGAATCATGTTTGTTCTTCCTGTAACTTCACAACTGCCTTCAGATGCTCTCTGCCTTTTAATACCCCAGAGGTGATTTAAAACAGAATATTCTCATGATTCTTCCGTCATGACTCCAAAAATAATACATCAATAAAGTCATCTTAGAGATAATTTAGCAAAGTCTGAGGCAATAACACGAGGTATTTCATGTCCCTTCTTTGCGTCTTATGTCTCTCCAGCAGTGTCATATTTCTGTAATGTTCTACCAGCATGAACCCTCTTTTCTTTTCTGTTTTTTACACTTCTCCTGCACGAGCTGAATGATGAACCCACACCGGCATGTTCTTCTTTTGTCACAGAATGAGTGTATTTCTCTCTCCATCAATTCAACATCTTAAATTTGAATGTTGCCAAGCGATGTTTGCCTCTGACAGGGCCTGGTCAGATTGATACGCTGTTGTTCAGTGTGTCAGTCCACACAGACGCCCTGAAGTATCTTCAATGAGTCGACAGGACTTCAACATCCGTCTTTGTGCGCTGAACATGAGATTACGTTCAACTCACAGATGCGAACAAACCTTCAGAGGTTGGCTGCTGCTCTGAGTTTCAAAGCAATTGTTGTAAACAATCTATTTTCCTGCGTCTTCTCTGGACCCTGCTAGATAAAGTCACTCACACAGCCTAAATCTGTAAATCTGTCCCTCAAGACATGTACAAGATATGTATCCACTGGAAAAAAGAAGGTAATTATCTTTGTAATCGAAGTCTGCGTAGTTCAAGTTGCAAACCCAATCAAAGGTGTAGTCGACCAATTCATGCTCTAAATGGTTTTCACCCAGCGGTGCACTGCCAACTCTGGTGACTTCCTTTCAGAATATCACAGTGAAATTCCTACATTTTCCAGCGACAGGTGGTGTCTTCTGATCTCCAGGAGGGTAGAAGTCCACAAACTAACCCGCCCCTCAGTCTACAAAACTGGGCCATCCCTGGTTTCCGCTGGGTGGCGAACAGTGTGTGCGGGGGCCCTCGGCTGGTTTCGGCCAGCGATGGTGTGTGTGCTAACCGCTCGAGCACAAAGACAGACGCAGAGGATAAAACTAAGGAGGCCGGTTTGCTGATGCAGGTATCTTCATGTTAATCTTGATGCATTTTATAAAGTTGCTCTCAATGTTATGACCTATTCAAGATAAGTGATGGTACGGGATGGTGTTTGTGACAGTATTTGCCCGGCGACGGCCCAGTAAACAGCTGCCAGAGAAAATCCAGGGCTGTTTTTTTAGTCCCAGTCGCCCCTGGTTTATTGTCAAACCTGCCTCCTCCCTTTCCCTGGCACTGATGTAACATGAAATGATGGATAAATCCTCTCTTATCACCAGAAGGCTGACGACCAGCTGTCAGAGAGTGATGCCTCACCGCGGCGGTGTCACCATCAGAGATCTGCAACTCGAGGGGCCAAGAAATTTCAACAGCACAGAGCTCTTAATGCGAGGTCCGGTCTCCATGGAGACGCAGCCCTTAATTCAAAGATCTCCTCCATCACAAGGCCTCTAAATCCTGCTTTGCTCTCAGAGAAGACCCCCCCTCAGGAATCCCTCATCTCCCAAGGGCCACTAAGAGTAACTGCTTTCTCTATATTTCTGTCAGGTCATGTTATCTCTACTGGTTTCCTCTGTGAAACACACTGATGGAAACAAATTATTGCTCATTTTGGTTTGACTGACTTTACATGCAGGGCTGTGTTTATCCTTTCAGTTGCAGGTCAAAGTGTCTGGTCAGCGGGGGTCCCTCGGTATCAGTATCGCCGGTGGGAAGGGCTCTTTGCCTTACAAAGACCAGGATGAGGTAACTCCTGCTGCTGCATCAGCCTGAATCATGAGGAGACTCAAGCCAACCGATGGGCTCATTTTTGATTTCCTGCGACGGATTGTTTCCTCGCAGGGCATTTTCATTTCCAGAGTGACTAAAGGGGGGTCCTCCGAAAAGGCAGGAGTCCATGTTGGAGACAGAGTGCTGGAGGTAGGAGGGGGGATGACACCTCCACCTGCATGTGCTTTACACTGGAGGTGTTTCCCTGACACTGGTACGACCTGCTGGTGGACGTGGACTTACCAACAGAGGGCATTAGAATACAGGCAGAAGACTCAACTGCAGCTTCCTGCCCTGTGAGAAGACCACGGCTGAAAGAGCAGTTAATTGTCACTAAAAAAGACATTATCAAGTGATAATGACTTGAAAGGAGCAAAGAAAAAATGTTTCAGAACCAAATCAAATCAATGACTGTATTTCTTATTTAAAATCAAAATTAACAGGTTATTTAAAATGATGAAGGTCAACATGTTACTAAAATATATTGATATTAATCAGGTTTTGACAGATAAATTATTTGATTTAAATTAATATGAAATGTACACATACGGGAAGATTATTCTTCTATTTGCTTCTTTTCATTCACATTTTGTAATTGACTTCTTTTTATTTGGCCATATTATTCATAATAGATGTACTAAATAAAACAATATAAATTCCTCTACAAATAGACCAGCCGTTTTCAAACAGTCAGTGTTTCTGTGCTTCAACACGCTGTGTCCTACTCTCACCTATGAAAGTGTAATGTGACCCCCGCAGGTCAACGGCTTCAGCATGCAGGGCGTGACTCACCTGGAGGCCGTCAGCGCGCTGCGGAGCGCTGGCAGCTGCATCAAAATGAAAGTTCTGCGGGAGGGGTCGCACCTGAAAGAGGCCGGTGTCCCTCACAATCCTCATGACATCAGCCGCCCACAGGTGTGGAGCGCTGACAACAGAGGCCAGAGGAGCAAACAGCAGAAGATTGAGAGTGAAAGCGCTTGTTTGTCCATGAAGATTGAGCCGGCCACCTGCAATGGCAACGGAATTGTGTGTAGTGTGCTTATGGCAAAAATTTTGTTTCCTTTCTTTTATTGTGCCTCAAACCACAAAAGGATTAGGATTTCTGAGCAAACACACTTTCATTCTTACTATGTGTTTTGTTTTCAGTCGGAGGTGATGAGAAACATGAGTTGGACCACATCTTCTCCAGAGGCATCGGCATCGACGAAAAGTGACTCAGTGCAACCAGGGAAACACACAATGACAGTACGCGCTGATACAGTACTCCCATGCATAAAATGAAATCAGCCTGTTTTATCTCATCCTGTTGTCAGAAATACACGACCACATGCTTGTTATCTCCTCCTCCCTCTCGCCTGACAGACCCCACGAATCATCCTCACTCATCCCTCTACCTCGGATGAAGATGTGGAGCTCCTGACCCAAAGCCCCAGCAGAGCACCGCAACAGGAAACCTCTGATATCAGTGAGAGACGTGTACGTGCTGATGGTTTTGACAGCGCATTCTGCTCCCCCCGACCGCAGCCAACAGACCATGAGGGACTCTTCTGAACCAAAGACAACCTGTCAGTTTTGATGCTGCTAATAGTACTTGTATGTATGGGTGTATTCATGTATGTAAGCCATTTCCTATGTTTTTAATTAAGTATAAGTACTTTTCATAGAGAAGAGGCTGCAAAGTCAAAACAGACACAAAGATATCTGACGTCACATACATGACAATAAGTATACTGACTTAGTGTTTTTACACTATGTAAGTGAATGCTGTTGCTGCCGCTTCCTGAAAAAACTGTGCTCTTGTGAATGTACTGGTAAAAGGCACGTCTGCCAGTGAAGGTGTGAAACATACGCATATGCCACATACGCAGCAGAAGGACTCTTCACCTCTTCACATTCTGTGAGAAGAATCCAGCACTGTGACATTATCCACACTGGGAACATGTACTGTATGTAAAGACACCTGTCAGCACACAAGTACAATGTCATCCTGCTTCCAAAGCTTGAATGTACACCAGCCGCAAAGTGTTCCACTGCTTTACATTAAAAAGGACTCAAAGAGTGTTGAATGACGGCCCAATCAATTGTGTCCGTGTTTGTGCTTCTTGGTCTGACCTCCCCTGGGGCAAACCACCAGAGGCTCCAGAAACACCATTTGTTATGACTGTCAGATGTGTTGATTTGACATGTTGAGTCCACACAGGTTTCACCCGCATGAATCCGAGTCAGAGAGATGTACAGGGATGTGATGGGCGGGAATCCTCTGCGGATACAACTTGTTGGAAAAGCACATCAGGTGGGTGAGATTCAATTCTGCTCCTTTCACACATTTCACGTAGAAATGAGTGTTTGACGTCTTATATAACATGGATGATCAGACACGGGGAGGAGGAACACTGGGGATCCCACACTGTAAGAGAGGGATTCAATCTCCTCCAGCGATGACTCAAAGGCTTCAGCCGTCTGATTCAAATTGGTGATCACTCCACAGCTAGGTGACCATGATGTTACCAGTGTTTATAACACCACAGCTGTTCAAGCATTATGGCCGTTTGGTGAAGGACTTTTTATGGGACAAGAAAAAGCCAAAGATGAATATTAAAAAAATGTGGGCCCACACAGGAAAAAGGAGACCTGTACAACTTGGCATTTGAAATGATGAGGCTGGTCAAATACTGGCAGAGGATACAAACAGAACAACTAAGTTTGGATTAAAATAGAAACTGAACTACAGAGACCCTTTAACCTGTTTGATGTACTATCACAAGGACCATCTGCCAGTGGACAAGTATTTTCCTCCAATCCGATATTGGCCTATTCGAAGGAGGTCTGGAAAGAAGTACCCCACAGTCAGAGCAAATACAGCAACCGGTGGATAGATAGATACTCACAATTGACAGCTGTACGTATCCAGAAGAAAACTGTCTTTTGGAAACAATGATTTACAAAGGGATATGCAAAATGAGTGAATTATTTGTGAATGGCGAATTTAGCTCATTTTCAGATTTACTGCAAAAATATGACTTAGAAGAGAGGAGCAACTTCTGGAGATATCTCCAGATGAAACACTGTATCAGAAGAGGCCAATTTACACATGGGACAAACCCAAGAAGGGACTTCCTGAACCTACACAGGGCAGAGGTGTTTTAACAGGTGTTTTTCAGCTGAATAAAGATATCTCTAGGAGTTTGAAGACTATTTTGCAGTTGACCAAATATAAGTTAATACATCGATGTTACTTTGCCCCCTCATCACTCCTCAGGATGGGTTTATTGCCTGATAGCCTCTGTTGGAAATGTGGAACTTTCCCACATGTGCTATGGGAATTTAGCTTGATAAAACCATTTTGTGTGAGTGTAATAGAGAATCTTGAGAAGTCTCTGGAGATACAGATACCATCACACCAAGATTATGCTCATCTGGGTGACCAAACACAAATAATGGGAGTGTCACATGACTGTAGTTATAAAGGTCGAGATGGTCAAAGCAGCCCAGAATATCCTTCAGGTATGGAAAAGTACATCCCCACCAGACTATAAAAAACGGACTGAAGCTATGACAGAGATAGCGTCGTACGGGCAAATGTTGGCGAGAGTTAATAGTGATGGAAGGAAAGAGAGGGGGTCATGGGAACGCTTTAATTTAATACTTGTGAAAACAGCAGGATAGGAGAGGAGGAGATGACATAGCTGTGACTGAATATTCACTACGTATGTCAGGTAATAATGTATAATTATACATTATACATTATACAATAATAGGTACCACATATCAGGGATCCACTGGTACCCCGCACAACTGCACTGTCTTAAATCATGAAAATAAAAATAAAAACTTCAAAAAATATATATTTATGTTCTCAGGTCAGGCTTGTGGTTTTTGCTCAAGCTCGAGCACTTCACTTCAGCAGTTCTTCAAATAAAACCTTTGTTTTGTTTCTAGTCTGCAGAACACAGTTTCCCTGAGCTTGTTGCAGGAGGTCAAAAAGATTTAGTATAATAAAGCACATTTCCTTCTAACATCTGTAGAAACCCAGTAACAATGAGATGTGACGTTGTCTGCGGATGTGTTTGAGACATGCTGAGGAGGAAGCATCGGGGATTGACGTCCGATAAGCAGCTTTTAAAGTTAGGTGACAATCTTGCTGTTTTTCTCGATTCACTGCTGGAAACAGAAATCAGTCAGCAGGATCCCGAGGCAAAGTCATTATTGACCCATCCATCACCCGACTTCCTCCCCTTGCTGACTCATTACACATCCACATAATCTGATTTCTAACTTTTTGCTGGCTATAACAGAGCGGCTGTGTCTTAAACATAAATGTGAGTTATCATGGTTCAACTTGGATTCACGACTTCTCTAGAACAGATCGACCTCCGTTCATACAAAGACAAGAACTAGACCGGTTTCAGCCAGTAATCGCAGTACGTCTGTCACATGCCTCAGTCCAGACAAATTTAAACACATTTATAAGATTATCATGATACTGAACAACAAATGAAAATCATCCATTTGTCGCCGTTCCAAGATAATGACCCACAAAGCGGCTGCTTCATGCTGAGTCGGCAACTGCTGAGGCAGCTCAGCTGAATCCGGAGGAAAAGCTGTGATAGATCCCGTGCACAGCAGGAAATGCAGTAAAAACATACACACTGCATTAGCAGGATTGCGATATGGGGCGAGCGAGCATCACTCAATAGGATATGAGCGAGTTGCATTCTGGGTAAAGTGTCAGATTACAGGCTGAGACGGACGCTTGTTCCCACCATTCTCTCAGTGAAGCCACATTCATGCTTCTGCGTCAAATCGCATCGTTTTGCACACGTGCACCTCTCCAGAAGTGTAACTGCGGTGGGGCGACCCAGACGTCTGCAGACGTCAGTAACTGTGATTGGACGTGACTTTCGCTTGAAAAACGAGTGTCACCTCTGTTTTTGCCGGGGAAACACAACCACCCTGTGGAACATCATGTCGATCGTGTTGAAGTTACTGTGGTAAGCGAGATCCGCTCAATTTCAGTCGCTGACGCTTGAAGTGTACAAATTAAAACGGTGAGTGCAGACAGACGCAGTCACTCACAGGCTGTGACAGAACGCAGAAGCATAAATCCAGTTTAATTCAGCCGTGTGTTTCTTTTACCATCCTCCGACTCCTTAAGCCATCACGCTCATTCTATTAGCAACCAACACATCTGATGAGGTTTAGACAATGTGCCATATTGCTGCGACTCACAGAAGATGTTGTGGTTTAGTGCTGACAAAACGTTTTAGTGTTTGTTGAAATTAACGAGCAGCTGCTTGAAGAATAGGCTAAATTAAGGCAGATTTCTGCACACAGCTCGACTCCGTTCACGCGTGAGCGTTTCAGCAGCGGAGCGAGTACGCCCGTCGAGTACCACGAGACAACGAGGTATCACGAGAGTCGCGAGATGGTGCGTATAAACAACAACAAACAAGAGGGAGGCTTCATTTCCTGATTGATGCTCTTCAGTTTTCATCAGCTTTTCACCCCCACGCATTCCTCCTCCATTTTCTTTCGTAGTCATCCATGGGTAAACAAGCCTGTAAATGTTAATTGATTACTTTATTAAGACTCCATAACGTTATTGAGGTATCAAATATGACACTTCTCCACTTCTAGGATACTCTTTCCTCATCCATGACTCCTGTCGTGTCTGATGTCCGACGTACCTGTGGCTCTCCTGCACAAATTGCGGTTTTATTTTGAAAAACGTATTTCTGTATTTTGTAAATCGACTGAATTCGCTGTGCTGTATTGTGTCGAACTTCCAGTCTGAGCGAACTGCTCTGTGGAAACTGACGTGTCTCAGTGCCAAAACAGAACAGACCCTATGTTTAGCGAGGCGGCCGCGACGGTCAGTCCAGAGACGCTGCCGAAGCACGCCGCCGATGGTGAAAACACCCGACCTGACCTGCAATCACCAGCGGAGCCGTGGCGCAGATGCTTCCAGTGTAAATCCACCTTTCTGCTCTCTCATGCAAGAGTTACATACCTGTCATTATATCAGACATCAGGATATTGGATAATATACTGTATGTGAGGTACTAAAGACAATTCACACACACACACACACTTACAGACAAAAGCAGCCTGCCGTAATTATTTTTCAAAGTCTTCATGACTCCCATTCGGTGAAACAGGAAGTGACCATAGGAAAACGCGTTAAATTAGTTCATGCAAAGCAGCAGCAACAACCAAGATCAAGATGTCCACAGCGCTTCTTCAAAGGTGTCGTTTGTAAACGAGCAGCGTTATTCTTGCTGAGTTATTAGGAGACATAATGAGCAGCACACACACCAGAGGACATTCAGCGTCCAATGCCGCCTTTTTAATTTAAACGCTGAACTGCTGTGAACAAATAGCTCTGACATTTAACCAGACGTACAGCAGCTTCTGGTCGGCTGGTTACCACGGGGAAAAAAATCACTGTGTGAATGCGAGTTCCTGCATGAGACGTGCACGCCTCATCAGTGTGCACCCAGCAGGGTGTAAGAAGAAGCTGGATTCCTCACCGTTTGAGAGAAATTACCATCACAGATTCATCAATATAAAACACCCCTCAACTCCCATTAAGAATATGGAAACAGTGAATTTACATCATTTTTTAATCAAACCAAGTAAACTGTAAATAGCTGAAACTAATGAGCCCAGACCTTCTGTAACTATAGTTAAAAGCAACGTTTCAATCCATTCGGCTGAGGGTCCCTCGTCTCTCTGCACCCAGCAGACGGCCGACACGATCCATTATTTGACATTCTCAATAATTCATCGCAAACGAGCCCCTCCTGTTTCTCCTTGTTTAAGTGTCTTGGTCAACGATGGCTTGGCAGATTCTGGTGACCTCCTCCGTGATCAGCGTGTAATTAGCTTTGTGTAAGTCACATATTTCAACACATCAGAGAGGTTCTCTTCCTTTCACTTCTGAAGATTGTGATGCTTGAAAAATCCACCGAGGGGGAATCTCAAGAGCTCAAATCAACTGGAGATTTTCTTTCATTATCTCTTTCTTCCCAGTTCCAGGCTGCCAAGTTATTCATGGTTGAAGCCTCATTCCTTACATTCCTTTTCATTCTTTGGCTGCTTTCGATAGATCCAGACAATTAGCGCTGTCCGTTATATCCTCTTAAGAAAAGTACAAAAAACCAACACAAAAATCTGATTTTTAAGACACCTCACTGCACCTTAATATGGACATGTGTGAGATGCATCTGGTGCAGTTCAGCCTACAGTTTCATTTCAAAATCCGGACTTCCTTGAACTATGAATTATTTGAAGAACGAGCTGTAAAAACTGTCGCTATCAATGTACCGGAGAAGATAAATCTTCATGGTGCAGAGAAGTCGTGATGTTACTGGAACTGAGAGCATGATGACGAACACGATGCAGTGAATTCACTTTTTATGACATTAAGAGACTCAATGCAACAGTCTCCGCTGAGAGGACTTTAAAATAAATATAGAAATGTGCCCCCCCCCCTCCCCCAGAGGAAAGACACTGGAGAACGGGTAAAAAAGGACAGGGACAGAATGTGTCATGACATGACACAGCGTGATATGTCATCTAAAAATCTATTTAACTACTGAAATAGTGAAGGATTTCGCTCCTTGTAAATACTTCACAGATGTAGTATCCGAACTGAGAGAAGCAAAGATAATACGCTTGTAAAATTGTACAAGTATTGTTGTAATTGTCTCACATCTGTTCTGCTCTTGTATTCTGGTTCCCACACACTTTTTTACTGCAAAGTTATATAAGCACTGATTAGTTATGCAAGTATTTGTATATTTATAGAAACCCAAAAGGAAGGAAGCAGCTTGCTGATATGTATAAATAGAAACGTGAACGTACAAACAAGGAATCCAGAGTCTTTGTCCACAGTTGGAGCAACAAAGTACACGAGAACGTCAACAACAGCAAAAAACATGTACACACACATTCTTATATTATCATAACCTCAGGACGAGCTCGACCTTTGACACCAGCAGCTTGACATTTGCAGCTCTGGTGGGAAATTTTTGTGTTGCCATGAAATTTGGCAAAAATGTTTATCCCCTTCCAGGGATGAATCGTTATTATACTGGTGAACCCATGACATTTAATCCTGGGCTGCCATGGAAACAAAGGTTTGTTTTATGAAGTAGTTTCAACTAATGACCCTCCCATCAGAGCCTCCTCTCCTCCGTTGTGTTACTCTTCGTGTTGCATGCTAACGAGTGCCGCTGGGTTGAAGCGCGACCTCACAGAGCTGCTGGTTTGGCTGGCCTTCGGATCACTGGACGCTTGCTCTAGCTGCTTTAAGCTGATCATAAGGAACGCGATTGAGGGAAAATGAGCGAGTGAAAGCAAGAGAACCTCTTTGCATTTACAGTCATCTCGAAGCCTCAGCGTCGCAGGAAAGGAGACAAACACATCGCACAAAGTGGCTTCTTGAGTCAGAACAAGCAGACTTTTGTTTGCCGGGTTCAGATGTCTATTGATTCAGCTCCCAGAAATAACCATGTTTTTTGTGTGTGTGTGTGTGTGTGTGTGTCAGGCATTGAAATCAGAACGTGTGTGTCAGGGTTCGAGTATAAAATCCTCATTAATTTGTGTGCAATGTCCTGCAGCTAATGGACCTTATCTGTCTATTGTCGTCAGTTTCCTTCAAGTGAAGGAGCCATCTCTCCGATATATCAGACGGGTGCAGGTCCAGAAAGAACTAACCCGCATTTCACTTCATAATTAAATTGAAGAAAGGAGAGAGGAACATCACATGTCTAGCTTCATGTTACCAGGCAACTAATGCGTACAACATTCGGTCCATAGTTCTTTTATCCTGTTCAAAAACCAGGCGATGGGAATGTGGACAGCAAATCAAGAATAAGTGGAGTGTTATGTATTTCTTTAATGAGAATTTTAGGCTCATTCAGCAGCATTATGAGACTCCCAAGTGGATGTGTGTGGAATCCAAACACAGTTGGCTGGTGATGGTGGTGAGGGTAATAAATTCTCGGCAACGCTTAAAAACAGAGGAAAGAGGAGGGAGGTGAGACGTGACACAGGGAGAGATGTTGCCAATCACTCACTGAGGAATTATTGTGCGTTCCAGTTGGTCGGTATCCGAGTTGTTTTCCAAGCTACAGACAGGAAGTTGCCAAATGCAACACTCTCTAACCAGGAACATCATCAGGTCCAACTCAGACGGCCAAAGTCATTCAGAATCCAAGATGGCGCAGAAGCACATATGTTTTTGTATCACTTAGGTCTTTTGTGTCCATTTCAACCACTTGTACACACTTTGTTGTCGATGGGAATGTTAACGCACAGATTTTACGTCACCATGAGCTACGAACTCAGACATCCTCAACACCCTGAGCACGTCATTGTCCTTTTCTAAACCAGTCGCCGTGGATCATAGAATGTGCGTGACAGCAGCAGATTGTGCATACAACAGGAGCCTTCATCCACATTCACACCAAATATCCATCCGATGTTCCCGTGCTCCTGCCGATGTGTCAGGTTCGTTTCAGTTCAGCAATTGAGAAGCACATGACAGCACCTCCCACGTTTTTACCATACATCCCTGTGAGTGACAGATAACAAAGACATAAAACGCTCTGAATAATGCAGGCGAGGCTAAAGACGTGTGGGCAGATAGAACCAACAACTGCTGCTCCATCACCTGCCGGGTGAACACACAATAAAAAAAACCAAAACAAAACAGTTTAACGTCCTTTGAACAGATTTTATTAGCTCTATTGCTCTTACAGCACCATAAAGGGAAAGTGAGATTTTTGTCTTTTTATTTGTCTTTGTAAAGAACCTTTCTACTCAAAAACATAACGACTTCACCAGACCTTACACCTCACCGCCCCCCCAGCCGTTCACGGTAAATCCTCCTCCTCTGCATTCAGCCGATGGGAAATAAATAATCACAGCAGCAAGTCGTGTTAGGTGGCGCAAGTTTTCATCTTTGTGAGTAGTTTGTTCATTGTCTTTTGTGATAAAGTTGCAAACAGTGGATTAGACTATGAACATGAAGCATTTCTTCATTTTACTATAGTGAAAATGTGTTGCATAGATATGAACCCAGACGACGCCTGAACACCTAATTTCCTGAATTTATTTTACACACACACACACACACACACACACACACACACACACACACACACACACACACACTCATTCTTTGTGTGGATGGAGGTTTGAACAGCGTGGCTGTTCCAACATACAACACAGTGGAAGCGCAATTAAAAGAATTTTTTTGCTTGTTTCCATGAAAGATTATTTGAAGAATCTGTCGAAGGACCTTGAAACATTCCTCCAGACCTACAACTCATCTCCTTCCAGTCACCTTCATTACAAGAACGTGACTGGAAGGAGATGAGGTGTCAAAGGTTTGCAGATCGCCCAACACGCTCCTTCTGTCATTAATCTACATTAACACTCTGACAAATATGTCATAATATTGAACGTGAAAAATGATAAATGTTCACTTTGGCCCATCTATAATTAAGTCTCTTTATCAAAATGGCAAAGTTTTAAATTATAGAGCCGGCCTGTGAATGCAACTAAGGTGACCTTATGCTTTTGCTCCACACAATCTGTAAACAGTGAAGATTGCCCTTTAAAAAGACCTGACAGGTGAAATAGTGCAGCCGATGTGTTTGCAGAAGTTGTGAGCAGCATATCAATTTGGACGTTCATCAATTGTTGAAATTCATTTGAACAATGAGAAACTTGAATGTAAAAACGTCGTGGAGTTCTTCAGGTTTCCTGCTTGAAACAAACAAATTGCTTCTCATTTAGTTTAGTGAATTCATGTTGGTTTAGTGTTAATCCAGTTGCGTCTCTACAGAGTGTATGAATGTTTCATGACATCTGCTTTAAATACACGGTAAATATATATATATACGTGTGTGTGTGTATATATATATATATACAAACTTCAATTTGAGCTGATGCATTTTAGTGAAAGTACAATTCTTCCAGCGTTGCTTATAAAAATATTCTTGCTCTTGTCAGCATCAGACAAAATCACTGATGTGCATCTGAAGAGATTGGGAAAAGAAAAGAAAACGCATGCAGTTGACGTTCTCATCACATGCAAGTAAGAATGAAATTCTGAATTATGTTTCAAATCAAGTCTCTCCACTGTACAAGACTTTACGAACTGGTTCGTTATGTCTGTTTCATCAGTTGTCATCGGAGGCAAATGACATAAGATTTTGAGCAGCCGCAGGTTCCAACCTCTAACGCGACCAGGAGGTGTAGTCACTTCAGTCGCTGCCCTTTCCGGTAATGAGGTGGAAGAGAGTGTCAGCCTAGTTCTAGCCGGGAGGCACCGTCCACTGGTGAGTCAGACAAAGTGTAATAGGCAACGCCAAGACATGGAGGGAGACTGCTGCAGTCAGACTGATGTCACAAGTGCTGGAGGACACGCTAATAATAGGATATGTTTATGAAAATATCAAAATATAACATGCCATTGGGCGTCCTGGTTAGTCAGCAAGCAGGGGACAGTGATTTTCCGTGTAGCTCACAACCCTTTTCCATGCCGTCACCCCTCGTCGCTGTCACTGCCGCCCGTCAAACGCAGGCAGGCGACATACAAACAACCTACACATCAGATAAGGTTCCTCACGGTCGTACGGGGCTGAGTTGACAACACTTTGTGTTACTTAATCTACTGCTTGCACAATGTGGCGTGACATATGTCGTTCTGACCAATCGCTGGCTGTTTCGTTTCCGGGTAACCTGCTGTCAGCTCTACAGCAACGGTACCTCAACTCACCTTCACGTCCAGCTTCTGCTCGGCGACAGCAGCCTGTCACAGCTGCGTTGCTGATCATCACTGCCTGCTGCAGCATGCTGGCAGCTCTCCTGTGCCTTCGTAACCTTGAATAATGTCTCGAGTAATTATAATAATTTCTTTTATTTCACTTATTTCACTCCAGTTATGACATCTTGTCACATAATTGTAAGTTTATTAATAACTGTATTAGAGTCCATGAACTATATTAGTTATTGAATAATAGTATCATTGATTATTGGTTAATTATTGATATTTACTGTAGATTAAGGTGTTAAAGTGTTGCCATCTCATAAAAACGGTAGTAAAATGTGCAAAATGAGAGAATTTGTCGTGTATTTCAGCTTTGATCCTTCAGCTGAGATGCAGGCGTGTCTCTCCTGATGTCCAAAATAAGCCATGTTTGCCATGTTAGCTGGTCATTTCACACTTTCACAGCTCTCGAGTTACGTCACTCTATGGCTCGTTTTCAAACTCAGTGCTGCTGCTGCTGCTTGAAGATTTTTTTTTTTCTCCCAACCTTGGCTGGTGGCTGTTCACGTTTATCTGGAAAATCAGGGCATTTGAGAAATGATTAAAAAAAAAAGTTACCATAAAAAAGTGTGTTCACTGTGACATTTGACATAAACAAACACTACTTTATTCAAGTGGGAAAACATCTCTTCCTTTCTCATCACGTCCACGTAGATAATCGTGTGAAAAGATGAGACTGTCTCTTGTGCGGCTCCAGCGAAGCGCAGTAAAAACGCCCACAGCAGAGTGAAACGCAGTACAACATGCAGCCTTCAAATGTTTCCACAATTATGTTCCCATCAATCCGCTCAGATAACAAATGTCTCATGGTGAGCCGGCAAACTGCAGTCTGATAAAAAGTATCAGGAAAAGGGTGTGAGGCGAAATGACATCCGCTCAAGATCGGTTGAGAAAACCCAAAGGATCAGTGGAGCCTTTAGGAGGAAATGATACACTGATCTTCATTTTCGTCCCTGAGCCACTTTTGGATAATGATCATATGTGGCTTTATAATTAAATCTTCACATAAATTCACTCGTCATTTGAAAAATCTCATGAGAAGCACAGAACAAACATGCCGACGTGGTGACAGATTTGTGTGGGTGTTCACTCCGCCTGAGCGCCGACGTTATCAGATGGCTGATGCATATTTCTCCTTGCCAGTCCGGTAAATGCAATGAAATGGCCACGCAAGTATTTCTGCAATATTTTGAAACCCGAATGTGAGAGGCCCTCTGAGCATCGTGGAAACACCGTCTAAGACCGAGAAGCTCTTTCATAGTAAGTTTACCAAAGCGTTTCTGTCCTGAACGACAGAAATCTCATTGCTTGTTTCAGGCTCATCTGTCTGACCGGCGCTGATGGCTTCGGTCCATCTGGGAATTCAGTCAGGCTTGGAGTTCCACACCTGACAGTCTGTGTGAATGGGCGCAAACCAACTCTCCCTCTCACATCAATTTTGTTTTTACACAGTTAATGTCCACAGATTCTGCTGAGGCCAATAAATCAATGTTTTTCCAGAAGGAACGCAAGTAGAAATGGACTTGGGACATTTATGGGTCAGGAGGAAATAACAAACATCCAGATACGTTCTGGCTTTAGAGAACAGAAGAGTGTTCTGTGAATTTAACTGTGGGGAACTGTGACCAGAGGGTGGAACAGTGTGAGCCCATGGGACTGATTCTAAATTGTACTAAGGACATTTCCCACACCATGTCTGTTACATTTAGAGCTCCAAAGGTTCAAGTAACGATCAGATTTTGACAGTATGACACTGCCAGTTGGAGTTAGGATAGAATTCATATCATTGTCTTCTCTTAGAACGCCAAGAAATGGGGATATTCATCAGTGGTTAGTTTTCTCCATCAATTAATGAATGTAAAAAAAACGTTTTTCTGTCAGTGGAGTAGAACATCTACTACTTCATTGAAAATAACAGAAAACACTGAATTGAATTCACCAACTTGGTGAATAATTTATCAGTTTATATTGTGTTATTTATTTAAGGAATTGTTGCATTGGACTGTGTTCAACTGCTTCATAGTCCAATGTTGGTTTAGTGTCAGCGAACGTTTGCATAATTATGGTGTTTTTTTTTGTATAAAAGGTCTTATATTCTCCAAGTAAGTCACTAGATCCAAAATAAAAGATGTCACAACATGTAATTACTCTGGAAATTGGGAATTTGACAAAAACTTGAGATGAGACAGTGAAACAAAATAAATTAACTGGCAACCAATTAACAGTGAGTGTTTTAAATGTCTGTACCCATGCAGACAGAAAAATACCAAATATCATAACATATTTAGCAGCAACGATTTAGCTGCTTCGATCCATCAGTCTGAGAATAGTTGAGAGTTGTGTTGAACGTTGGGGTCGAACGTTGTGATTGAATGTTGTGGTTAAACATTGTTGAACGTTATGGTCAAGCATTGCAGTTTAAGGTCGAACATTGTGATTGAATGTTCTGGTTGAAGGTTGTGGTTGAAGGCTGCGGTTGCGGTTGAAGGTCTGCGGTTGTACATTCAGCATTGGGCCTCCTCTCCTCAAAGGATGATCCTGCGTTTGAGGCGATCACCACTTCAATAATGATCCACCCAGTAACATCCACACTCCTCTCGCCCACTTTGTCAAAATAACTCCTGGCTCAATATCTGAGATGTCGGATACATTTATGAACGGTTCGCTGAGCTCTGCGACCCTGAGGAAAAGTTCTGATGTAATTTAATCACAGTATTACCTCAGCGAGTGAAGGCCGACGAGAAGTAACTGTGTCGTAAAATACAACCAACAGAGACTCCAGTTCCCATTTTATTTTTGTTCAAACTCAGTGAGAAGATGTTTTCAACGTCCTGTTGAATCTGTACAGAGATGATTTATGTTCGAGTGGATGTTTGATCATCTGCTGCTTCAGTTCATTTTGTGTGATATTGTATATTGGCAAGTAGTATGAGAGCGGTTTATTTTGTACTTTTGTACATGTAATATTACTGAATTATTACTGAAAAAATATTCCTCCTATATGACAAATTTGTATGTAACCACATTTTTTACAAAATGATGATAATATAATAATTTTTATTTTGACAGAATTATTAGAACTATTATATATCTTCTGTAAAAATGTATAAACAATTCAACGTGCCTTTGTGCATGTGATTAACATGTTGGTCAAAATATTAGAAACACCTTAATTCTTTTACATGCTTTTGAAGCAAGTCTTTTTCTGTGTACACACATCAATTTAAATAAAAGATAAATCAAGATCTACCATAACAACTACCATAACATGTGTGGTTCCATAGAAAATCAATCAACACAAATAATTCCCTCTAAACCACATACTATATTTGGCTTTTTGAATTTTCCCATTTTGTGTGTGTGTGTGTGTGTGAGAGAGAGAGAGAGAGAAAGAGTGATAAATGAGGTTTTCTCTCATCTGTGAGTTCCAGAGCTGCAGATAATGATTCAGTTCTTTATCATTTAAAGCATTTTACTGTGATTACAACCGGGGCAAAGGAGGAAATTTTACAAATGCAAACACAGTGAATTTACTTTTATCGTCCAATAAATCATTTCTAACTTAGTCAGATCTTCGTTGAGACTCAATAAGACCCAAATACAATTAAAAGTTTAATTCTTCAGTCACAATCACACATTTGGTCAGAGATATGAAAATGTGGTGAAAAATGAAAAATGTGGTCAACGACAAGATTTCCAAACTGAAAGTGGAGGTCAAAAAAAGCTCCTGTGTGAGAGTGAAAATCTATTCAGACCTTATCGTTCATCGAAAGCCAATTGGGAAAAATGTCAACGCTGCATTTTTTGACACCTACAAACAAGTGTTTACAGAATCCTTCCCGTTAATTCCGCATGTGTGCATTCCTTCTGCCAAAGTATTCTCTCACTCGTGCTGCTAATCATCCTCTTTCACCCTTTTCCTCCAAATTGTCGCCTCACATCAGAAAAGAAAGCTGCAATTATTGCACTCCAGTAACTGTTGAGACAACATCAGAACCGTGGCGCTTTGGACACCGCTGAGCTGACGGTTGGGCAAGATGGAGGAACTCAGAGTGTCTAACCACCTGCTAAATGATCAGCTGAGAGAACCCTGGAGGGGAAGTCTATTTTCATACAGTGAACGCACAGAGCACGTCCAGGTGCTGGCGCCCAAAGGAACCAGAAATCCTGCAGTAACAACTGTGATGACGTCACATGTGCACATCTGGTTTCTCTCATAGAAGTTTCCATTTAATGGACAACCCAACTGTAATGTCCTATTAAACTCATCAAATGATTTGATTTACCAAGCTAATACATACAGTACACATACAGGGAATAAAGATTAAAAAACTAATAGCAGTAACACATTTAATCTCACTATACATTGCCAACATTAATAGCCACAATTTAAAAAAATCCCTGATAGCTTCCAATTTGGTGCCATCGAATAAATTGTGGGATTAATCGGTTTGGTGGAAATTAAACACTTTACTACTCGGGTCGAAACAGAAAGGTCCTGCACACACTCTTTTGTGTCTTCAGTATCCTTTGAAGGAACGTTTGAATGTTGAAGGAACGAGCCACCGGATGTGCACGTGTGTGTGTGTCCAGATATATATGTTATGTTTTCAAACACGCAGTGGTTTCCATGGACACGTTCATGACGTGGACTTGGAGATATTTGCTCTTTCTGTCTCTCACACACACACACACACACAAATTATACATAATCCACCTATTGATAGCTATTTTCATCGTCCACCTAAAAAATAATAAATGAGCCATTCATTTATTCATGTTGTCAACAACAACCTCAAGATTTAGGCCAAACAACCAGGTCACATTAGTTTCAACGTGGGTTTTTACTTGACACTGAATGCAACACTGTGCAAAAAAACAAAGGTTTTTTTGTATATGAGTGATGGACCACATGACCAGTTGACGCACAAGTATGACGGCCGAGTCTGAGCCTCCAGCCATCGTTCCTGCATTGATACATTCTAGAACAAAGCAGGGAGAAGAAAGGGCCTTGGAAGAAGAAAGAAGATGTAAAATCCCTCAGTGACTGCTTTCTGCATATGGACGTAACACTTTGCTGTGAAATTCAACTATCATCATTTAAAATTCCTCTGGGATTGACACTGCACCATCAGGGAGCAAATGAAGACACGCATAACTACTGATACCTGAATAATTACTGCCATAATTGATAAGCATCGTCACTTTAAACAAAAGAAGAAGAAGAAGAAGAAAAAAACGCAACACCGCAAGAAACTGCAGGCGGCCGATTAAACAAGCCATTCAGTTCTTATGACAGTGATGCTGGAACACAACAGACACAAGGAAGCACAGGAAGTGACAGCAAATCCTCATGAAGAAAGGAAATGTTCATCAATAACGGCAAAAATCAAAAAGCAGATTATTTTCCGAATTATCATTTCAGTGCCATTTGCTTCAAACTCATTAGCTCAATGTGAAACCACAGCAGCTGTGTGTCACGTGACCTCTTTTCATGGACGTATGTTTCAAAGAGACTAAATCAAAGGCTCTCAAAAGTCTCATGCATAGAAATGATCTATTACTGTTTTCTTTGGAGACAAAGGTTCCTTTGACTGCGTTGAATCACACTCTAAACTGATTACACAAGTGAATGCAGCATTAGCATGGCGGCCATATTTGCTTTGCATCACAGAGAACCGAGAGAAGATCTTCTCGTGCTTCCACTTTAACCTCAATTTATGTTAGCATATCATTTCAACTCTATAAAAATGAGAGCGGGTTTCTTTCATAAAGGTCCCGTCATAAAATTTATGCTAAAAAACACCAGTGATGTTTCTAATTATCTCTGTCAAATCGACCATAAATTATTTTCTTTTTACTACATATTCCATGGATGTGATCAGATTTGATCATTTGTATCGTACGTAAAAATCAAAAAGCCTGATTTTAGGGCTTTGGGACAGAAGCATAAAGAGTTTTATTTAGGGTTAAATTATTGTTTCAGAATTCAAACATGTGAAATTTCATCTTTTAAATCTTGATTTTTCAGTCTGTGTAATCTCATGCTACTGTGTGACAATTAATTGTAGGATCTCAGACTCGTATCAAACTCTCTGTTGTCATTGTCGGGTTTTCTTCACTCTGTGTCTCTTTGAACAGAAATGGAACGTGAGCCACTGAAGTCAGGATGAAAGAAAAAAATCAAAAACCCGACTGCAGGCTTTTGCTGAAGAGCAGATTTTGGGACTGTGGACGAGGGGTGGGGGTACAGTGTTGACTCGGTAATCCAAAACCTTCTCCCAAGTGCTCCTGATTTATCTGTCACATTTCATTATGACTCCAGTGCTCTGAAAATCTTTCCCTTTAATACAATACAGTGGAGAGCATCCAGCAATCTGATGTGTCTCCTGCATTGGCTGGATTGATTGGACCGCCTGCAGCTCTCTGTCACTCACATTGGGAAGCACACAATTTGCTCATTTTAACTGTGGTTCTAGATCTGTTGGTTCATGTCAGTGATTGAATTGATTTCTATGTAAAATCAGATCAATTTTAGCAGTGAGATCGGCGTTGAGGTGTTTTTGCTGCTGCATTGTGTACCAGTCAAAGTATAACTGAACTGATAAACACACACATACGAATTGCTCCCAAGCAAAACTGATAGCAGATATAATCTTTCAACAGGACAATATCCAGACTGCTGGAAATCAGATTTATGTTTCAGATTGAATCTTCTGTCCATTCAGCTCCCGGTGAGGATTCTTCTGTGACAGCAGTGTGACGCTGGTTTCTGCTGGTGTGTCGGAATGTTCGCTGACTTAAAAAACACCGCTGCAGGCCACATGCAGAGTACAGATCACCTCTCGTCATACGATAATCGCAGACCTGCGCCGCCACACCGGAGCACATTAGAGACAAACGTTTAAAGACATGTGGGATCGCTGCCAGGACACGGTACGCTGCATTATTTAACGCTAAGTTCCACCGTGAGGCACACGATCCAGCAGCCTTACTTAGCTATGCATGTGGTTTGAATCTGATTTGTAAATTAGGTTCCCTCGTGTCCAGCGTGGATCCGAGATGCACAGAGGGAGACAGCGTCCATCTGAAGCTGATGCGTCATGTCAGAGCTGGAGAGCAGACGTATACGCTGCTGAAGGAGAAATAAGCTTTTAAAAGTAATTTCGGAGCAAAGCCACTGCATGTTCTGGACATTTTTACCCAATTTGATTGTCCAGTCTCTTCACTGACACTGGAGCAGATGTTACTCAGACAGCTGCTGAATATGGAGAGTTGCCTCATCCGACTTTGACCAATACTGTCCAGTCAGTTCATCAACTCATGTCCTTCCGTTCCACGCGGCGTAGAGAAGCTGACCATGTGCGGACATGCAGCCAGCAGCACACCACATCTGTTTGATCCCTGAAGTCGTCTCTCACTCAGGCACATTGATGTGAAAGAAACTGCTTTTAAAGGAGAATGGGGAGTGAAACATACTGTTGGCTCAGTTTGGAACAAATGTCTTTGTTGTTTAATTCAATAGTTTGTTGAAGAGGCAAAACACCTGCGAATATCTGGAAACTTTCAGAAAACGGATCACTGCACAATGAATGTTCCATCTTCTCTGGAGTTTGCAGCCGTGTTAGGATGAACGTGTTCCACCTGCTGATATCAGACAGAACCCATCACTATCTGTCGTTTTATGATTTCTGCTCAACATGTACTGTTCTTTTCATTTGTCGGCTCGTTCAAATGTTTTTTCGCTCCTCATTTGGTTCTGTGTTTTCGTTTGACTCAACTGACCAGAGGTGATTCCTAGAAGCAGGAAACCAAAAAGGATCGGAACGTCATGAGATAAGCTTTGTATTTTACTCGTTTAGACAAATCAGGTCGGATTTTCAGTGCAAATTTTTTTTTTTTTTCCATGCTCTAAAGTGGACAGTCCTGGATTAAAACAATAAGGGAAGCATAACGTTTGTTTACCTTCAGCTCAAAGCCGTCGTGACCTTACAGCTAAACTACATCACCAAAATGCTGCAGTATATTATAATGCCTTAACTACAAATGATTGTTTTGTCACTGCTTCAATCTCCGTTCAGCACTTGAGGACGATCGAACCAACCAAACCAAATGTGGCCCGGCGGGTGAGAACCGCTGCACAAACCCCTGGAAAAAAGAATTGGATTTTTTTTCCCCCTCTACATTGCCAGATAGGCAGCGCCTGTGAGTGACAGCCTCATTTGCCAGTTTTTGTGGGTGGATGTTTATGCAAATTCCTCCCCTCGGTGGGCTGAAATAGCCATCCGGTGACAGACCACAACGAACTGGGTTGATATGCAGCAACATGTAAGTAAGAGGCTGGAAGCAGTGCATAATTTACATGAAAGTCACTGGCACAGCGCAGCAGGACGCAGCCACAAATCCAGCATTAAACCAGCCCACACAAAAGTTACAAGATGATTCAATAGGCTAATTTAAGAGAAAAATAACAAGACATCTGACAGTGTTTGTCCTCTTGTTCTTCTCAGAATTATGTCGCAAAGCTGCAACATGTGAACATGTTTTCTGAGTGCGATGCTTTCCAACTCAATTTGCTCAATTAAAATACAGGACGCTGCTTTATGCTGTTAAGTTACAAAACATTAATGTCACTGTCGGTTCTACTTGAAATGGAAACAAGCCGCTGTGATTGTCCTGAATGAAGGAATATTTTACTTTTTCATGGCTTGGAATCAGAGATGATGCTTTGTGCTGAATTATGCACATGATGGCAATAAACAAATCTAATTTCTATAATAGGAAAATGAGACTGTCTTTCTCATCTACGGAGACTCATTACTTCTGTTTGTATTCATATAGAAAAGCTTTTTGAAGTCAAAGGAAACAGCAGCCCGACGGTGACGTGCTTTGATTTATGAGGTCCACTTATCTTTAACTCATAAATTGCAAAACAGAGGCTGAGTGCTGTGATGTTGGAGCAAGATGTGCAATTACAATTGGAAATGTTTCACGATGTGTTTGCTCTTGTGCTGATGAAACAGCGGGGTAGCTTAATGTATGGAGCCTCTGACGGCCTCAGATTTAGCATCCAGGCAGCCACGTGCTCCATTGTGGAGAAATCAGTGCTTATTATTTATTCACTGTCATTTGCATCCTAATCTTTGTATTCCAGACCACTGATGTTTCATTTATTTCGCAGATGTGTTGCTCACAGTGCATCCTTTAGTGAAATTAGTCACTTTTGTAAACTGATTTCAAAAGACGAGACGCAGCAGCATCGTCTCACTTCACCATTTAAGCTCTGTAACTTGTGCATCAGTATCTCAGTTCGCTGGAGACAACCGTGCCGTGGCGGTCGTTTGGGTTCGGTCTCTCTACTGGGCACAGCTGTGTGAGCTGAGTATGGGCTGCAGTGCTGAACGGTGCTCGTCTGTGGCATTTCAAGAAGAATTTCTGACGAGTTGTGGGAGTTGGTGGATACAGAGGCTGGAATCCGCTGCGGTTTGAAATTCAGAACATATTCCAACAAATCATACCAAGGAACATGCAAACAGGTGGGACACTGACATTGCAGAGAATTACATTATTTAAGCCTGATGAGGATTCATAACGGCTACATAGATTCATGCAAACTGATGATGCAGCTTATAGACTTCGAAAGCACTAGTTGGATTGGAAATGATGTGTTTCTGCTTTCAAGATGTCAGATATCCATAAATCATGCAGCTGTTATTGTCGTCCAGAGTCACTGCGCGTTTCTTTGCAGTCCGGCTGCGACAAACACTCCGTCTGTGTAGTCGACTGTTCTCACTCTGACTGCCACATGTCATGCTGCTGACACGGAGCAGAAAGACTGAGATCACATATCCACATCAAGTAAGCAGCTGATGCCTGTTCACTCCTGGTCCGCATCGTTAGCATCGAGGCTGGTGAAGGGTGGAAGTACACCCCAACGACGGGAACCACGGACAGCTTGATGATACGGTGTCTTTGTTCCAGACATGAAATATTCCTTATTATTGTCTTTGTGAGAGCTGTGTGGTTTGAATCGGTTCTACAGACAGTCGAAGCGCAATAAGACGCTAATTCCAAACCTCCTGCTTGAAAATAATAAGCGAAACACAGAGACAAACAGAAATCTTTGCCAGAATGATTACAAACAGAACATTTTTCCCTCATCCCTGCTTGTTTTAAGACGCTAATGTGGGTTTTCAGGCTTGCAAATGTACAGTAATATATCAATAAAAGGTTCCATTTATTTGTTTAAACAAACAAATGGAACGTGCCAAATCTCCTGTGGAGGAGCATGTCATGTTGTATTGACTCATAAATGCGTGATGGTGAAAAAAAAAACGGTCACTTGTGGGCATGACATGGTTCGAAGAGCTCATATGTGATAGCACTCACTCAAAAACCGCAACATATTGGACGACGAGGATGCTGAGAGCCTCTCTGATGAACTGACTAAATGCTGCATGATTAGCTACAGCACAAAAATACAGTACATTTTTCCTTCTCCACAATCTTCAGATGTACTTGTTAATTAAAGAGGTTGACCTCAGTGACACTTTCTTTTGTAGCCATAGCTCAACACAGATGACATTAGAGGGTCAGTGCACAGGAAGACAGGTTCAAAAAAAAAAAAAAAAAAACACAAGCTGACATCTGCCATCATCTAAAACACTAGGGGTGGAATAGTTCGGACGTTTAGCGCGGCGCCATGGGGAATGGGATATTCATGATCTTTTCCTCAGCTAAAGACTAATAATGCATGTCTAAGATAAAACAGATTCTGTGCTGTTGAGCTGAGCTCTCTCCTTCACTGAATTGGAACTAAAATGGCCTCCAAGTGTACGGAACAATGGGGGTGAGCATAATGCAGAGTGACTACTGAGTGACTTGACTGAGATCCAAAGTGAATAAAAGGCCTCACTATGTAAGGCAGCAAGGCTGAGCTGCTGCAGCGCTCAGGACTTTGGCGAGTGACAGCGCATTAGAACGCTTCACACACATTTCATTTGCCAATGAAATCCCATTGCCATCTTCCACATCGCACATGGTCGGCGCACTCAGGCGCCATAATGTTCAAATAAGTATCTGCAACTTTAAAAGTAAGTATCTGCATTTCATCTGAAAGCTGGATGGGTAATCTGAGCTCGCACACTATTTGTTCGCTTCCTGTCGCGCTCCTCCGAATAAACTCCCAAGTATTAATGTGAGAATTTCTACATATTGCATGTAAGAGTCAAATCGTTGTTTGTAAGAAGTTTCCCTCAAGTGGAAAACGCGGGATCAGGAACAGCTTTTCTGATGTCATAGTCATTTCTAACCTACTTCTTGTACTAACAATGGATTTGGAGGCCCGCTTTGTGGACTCATTAAATATGTATTTGAATATTTTACATACTTATGAGCTTCAGCTCTTTGTGGCGTTATCAGATCTGAAGCAAATTATGAGCTCTTATCTCCAGAAGGCCCCTCGCTGTCATCTTTTTCACCCTCAACCGATGCGGCAGTGAAGACACAGATGTATGAAAGCAGTGCAGAGGTGCATATATGAACTGTAAAACATTTATTAGATTAAAGTCATGTGTTTGAGGAAAGACAAATGTCATATTAAACAGGTCAGAGAGGAATTAGCACCATGAACAGAACAAGGCAAGAACGTCACTAATGGACCTGCAGCACGGTACATTCCTCTGAAACAATGAGACTCCTTGACCCCGATCCTCAAAAACTGGAATGTTCCCACAAGGCAAGAAGGTCAACAATAGCTCGGGATGTTGTTCACTTCCAAGTGGAATTTATAAACCATCCGAACAGCACAATGAGAATTAAGGTGTCCGAATATGACATTCATGCATCACGTGAGTGAAAACGCGTGTGTAGCTGTAGCTGCTGTCACTGATTCACACAGTCACGTTTATTTTGGGGGCGGCTAAAGCAAGAAAGCACCACGGATATGTCATCAGGACACACACACACACACACACACACACACACACAGTCACTCATTCACCTATGGGCAGTCGAGAGTCATCAGTCTACTACATGTGAGGGCTGTGGGAGGGAAAAACCCACATGAAGTACAAAAACACCACACAGGCGAAAGGCAGAGAATTACATCTCTCAGTCCGTCAGTGCCACTGCTCCGCTGCGCTGCCTCCTTTTACAACTTTCTGTGCATGAAATGGCAGAATGCGATAAAAATAATTCAGCCCAAATGAGTCATCCGAGAACATACGTCTGTTTAGGACGACATCGTTGTCAGCTCGCGTTTCAAAATGCCACCGTATTAGAGATCGAGGCCTGTCGATGTGTCTGCATAATCATCTTAAATATGTGAGAGCTGCAACCTTTAAAATGTTATCATCCGTCTGCGTCAAACACCGGCAGGGCGTCTCAGTGGCATGGCTCGAGTGGACGACCTCCAGCCCGCCGTTTTCTTTGATGTGCTCTGAAGCCATCCTCTACCAGGAACTGAGAGGATCAAAGACAAGCGATTTTATCAAATGGAGCCCTTGTCGACTGTTTGTAATGCTTTATTCTTCAGCAGGAACACCCACCCTGTCACTGGGATGCCAGAGGAGAGACTGTGCTCTTTTAAACCCAGTGGTGATCTCCCCGTTATCCAGATGAAAACGGATTTATTCAAACCTCCCATCAACCAGCACTATAAATAGAAGCTTGCGGAAAATCTTCTGAGAGGGGGGAGAGAAAAAAAAACAAGCTGTGCTCTTAAGCTGTTATTAACATGCTGATAGAAAAATGTCAAATGTTAGTTTGGAGCAAATTATTTCCAAAAAAAAAAAAAACATTTCCTGGTAAATATCTGTGATTTGCTGAGGATGTATTACTTCGTTATTTCACGATGAATACTGATAGTTTGGGGTTTTATTTGGAAATTGCACATACTGTTCTTTCAAGCCAGCTGAAGGAAACCAGCTCGTCACTGAAGAGGCCAGAGACATAGATCATACAGATATTTGGAGAAACTTCTATAAGCAGCACGTGTCAACTGACGTTCACATCCTCTTCCTGATGTGAAAACCACCACCTGTTCTCCACGGCTGTTGGGACTGATAAAACCATAGTGTTTGTGCCATTATTATCATGACCTTATTATTACACCCCCTCCCGACCAACATCACCAAAAAAAAAAAAGTTGAAATAAGTTGAGACTTATTTGTTGGCACCTCAAATCTGAAATTCACATTTCTCTATCTGTTAAACTGCTTTTAGCCGTTAAGCCTGGACGGGCTCAATGTGTAATTCAAACACCTCCGAAATCCGCCCCCTCCCGTCCCCCACCTCTAACACCCCCCCCCA